>QGSO01007305.1:0-15596 GCA_011037825.1 Carya cathayensis | reverse complement strand
ATGTGACATTAGCTACCTATATGATGCATGTCTGGGTTCAATCTTGAAACGTTCAATAAAGAGCTAGCTCTCCCACTATAATTATTTTCGTTTAAGAAATTAAGAAATGAATCGAAAAAATATGCAAAGATATATGAGTAAAACCAGTAGTTTCTTCTAAAAAATGGGCCACGAGGAGTCTCACAAAGTATTTTTTTCTAGTGAAAAATCATTAAAACATAAATATATATAAAATTAAATCTCGATAATTTTCAATATATACGTAGAAATAAAATTCTAACTATAAAACATCTTACTATATGTTTTAAATTTTTGACGATAAGGTTTCATGAAATAATATTCATCTATTATTATTTTTATAATAATATATTTATAATTTATTTACTTCGTACAAACTATCAAGTGATTTTTTAGAATATCATCTTTCATTCTAGTATATATGTAAGCCAGTTTATTAAGTTTCATGTAAACTCTAAATATTTTTACGTCACATTAAGCATATCATACTATAATAGAGACCTTAAATAAGATTTTTCTTACTCAATGAAAATAAAAGCAATCACAATAATAACCATTCATGGCCAATTTGAAAGTTCTCCAATTTTCAACCAATCACAATCCATGATTACAAACTATATATATATATATATATATATATTAAAAGCAATAAATAGACACATAACACAAGATTTTAGAAACAAAATGAAAATATTTTAGAATAACCTAAATATGGCTTGCAGCTCTTCAATATAGCAGAAAGTTTTTCTGGCTGCATTAATTTATTTTGTAGTTATACCAAACTCCAAAGACTTGAGTTCAAGTGATTTTCTTTTTGAAATCTTTTTCCACTCCTTTTTTCTTTGATTCATTCCTCTTATGCAATCACATCGGTGGAATGATCCATGGGATGATAATTCAAAAAAACCCATAAAGAATAACCAGATCACATTCTTATGGCACAATTCAAAGATACAATTGGAAGATTTTAAAAGAATTTAAGGAATATGCAACATTAACTAGCTATATGATGCATGTCTGGTTTTAATCTTGAAACATCCAATAAAGAGCTAGCTCTCCCATTGCGGCCATTATTTTCCTATGAGAAATTAAGGAAAGAATCGGGAAAGTATGCAGAGATATATGAGTAAAACCGGTAATTTCTTCTGAAAAAAGGCCAAGAGCAGTCTCACAAAGTTGTATTTTTTTTCTAAGCAACCATTAATAGATTATAAGAGGATAATATAGAGTGCTATTACAAACCGAAATTTATAAAACCAGACTAGCGCTGGGTGTCCTTTTCACTGTAAAAATCTAGACATCGGTTCTTGTGCCGATGAATTTTCTGAGCAATCTCAAAAGGACTAGTAAAGTTGTGATATCTGTGAGGATATTGAAAATAGACCAAACGGAAGAATTTGAAGGGCATTTGATTGCATTTGTGACCGCTTGGCTCACAAAGTTCCAATTTTTCTGTTGTTATGGGAACGTGGATGGGACCTAACTTGCTGGTTTCTTTCTCCTGTGTATATATGCTTTTTGTCTTTATGTGATGATTTCTCTTCGTCTTTTATTTGGTTCAACCACATGGTAGTGGACCACCACAAATTCAATCAACGTACCGATCATTTTTAAGATAAGATCATTTGATTTCTTTTAAAAATCTTTGGTATGTATTTATGGTTTATATTAAATAATTGCTAATTATTTATATTTATATTAAAAATACCATGTGATTTTCAACATAAACATGTCACAACATGAAAAATAATATCATGGAATAAAGTAATTTCCATCTAAACATGAGTTATAAAAGAGGCTTAAAATCTAGAATTTCAAATTTCGTGGGAATTACTTTATGGCAGATGGCTCTGTTTTTATATATGGCATTAATTATTGCTGACTTTGTAGCCAAAGTCTCCATCTTTGATCAAGTCTTTAATTCCCCAGTACCATGTTTTTTCTTTGATCGCGTGCTACGGACTACTTCACCATAGGAGTTGCCCACGTTACTTCGGTAAAGAAAATTTCTATTTATAAATAGACATGGATATGTTCACGTGACATTATTTATAAATCAAATATTGCCATATAAGTGATATTGTAGATAACATGTTCTATGCACTAACTTACTGCATAAATTGAAGATCTCATTCAACCAACATACCAAATTGAATACATGATGTATCTTAAGATTCAAGGTACGGACTACTCTACTACATAAGAGAGAGAAAATTGAATAAAAATTTTATAAAGTGAATAAATTTTTTAATATAATTTTTTATTGAAATTTTAAAAAGTTGAAATTTATTTGTACTTTATTTAGAAGTTTGAAAAAGTTGTATAGGATTTTGTGTTTTTGTATAATGATTAGGTAATAATTTGATGATTTAATTTAGAAATCCTCAAATCACAAAAATTGCTTGAGTCATGTCTCACAAGCATTTGGAGTATATAATGGCAAACCTCGTAAACATTTCGCTCGACCTTGAGTTTGCCCTAGAATGAAATCTCACAAACTTTTTAGGGATCTCGCTCAAACTTATCTCATTTCTGTGTAGCGAATTCCATGTTTTTGTAAGTGTCTAACCAATTTCAACTAGCTAATTTGAAATTAGTTAAGGTAATATGAGTCCTCGAGACAACCTTGTAAACCAAAAATTTAGAGGATATTAACTCCAAGTTTTCATTGAGTTTTTTTTAATTAAAAATAAAAATCCATAAATAAAAATCTAAGATATAAGAGAATGGGATAAAAAACTTATAACAAAAGTTTTAATCCTCAATTCAGTTTCAAGAATGAATAATGGACTGAAAGTCCGAGCCCAAGTTCCTAGGGATTTGTGTCATGGAGCCCATGTTCATTCACCAATTGGATTCAGAGGCCACATGCTGTTGGTAACAAATAAAGACAGAAAATGGTGTGTGCCTGTTATGAGTATTATGTACATAAACTGAACAAATGTTTACAAGGAAATGTTACAAAACAAATGAGAGAATTGAGGACACAATCAATTAATAAGGCTATAAATGTGGAGAGTTGCAGTTGATCTTGATGTTGCTTTGACTAAGAATTTCAGTAGATATTTAAAAAGAAAAATGCTGTTTGCACACGCCGTTGGGGACCCCCCGCGTACACGCGTCACACGTGTACTAATTAATGAAACGGTACGTCTCATTTGGTGTTGAAGCCCCTTTCCCTTGCTATTCCTTTCCCCCCTTCTTCATTTCTCATTCCCCCCCTTTCCCTTGCTATTCCTTTGTCAACTCCCTTCGTCGTTTCTCCTTCCCCCCTTCACGTACAGAAGGGGGATGAGATTAGGGCACACGCATCATTCATAGAGAGAAGGGAAAATTGAGCACAAACCATGGCTCAGATGCAGGTAATCCATAATGTTACCCTTCTTCGTATACCCTCATCTATTTCTCTCATCTATTTCTCATTTGAAATGCAGCACTTCCTTTCGTATATTGACGGAACAGATTAGGCTTCGGCATCAAGCTTCCCCACACACTCTCACGAAGACAGGTTATTCTAATATACTGGCTTGCATCGTCTTCTCATATTCGAACTCTTGGAAAAAATTTCTGACCAAGCCGTGCACTGAGGTTGTTAGTGTTTCTTCAACCAACGATTTATTCACATGCCCTTAACCCGAAATCTCTTATTTGTAGTGTCTTGAACAATAGATTGCGAAATGCCCAAAATATACAAGTATAAAAATTGTAACTGGTTTCGAAATTTGGAAACCCTAACCCTACAATGGAAAAGATTATCAACTCTTATTTGAAAGTTGTGCACGATGGATGTTTGATGTATGAAAAAACCTGATTTTAGATGTAATTAGTGTAAAAGTGTGGTGGCCAGTTGTACATGATGTAAATGACTACTTATATTGTGCACGCTTTCTTTTGGGTAAGCATACCTTTTTAATTTCTTCATTAATGTATAATCTTGTTTTCTCATTTCAATAAAATAAGAATCTGTAGCTCAGTCCATAGATATCTGCCCTACACATGGGCATGCACATAATTTAAACTTTTAGATTAGTGAGTGGCTACAGTTACAATGTAGAAAAACTAGTTCCATAAAAACAAAATAAAAGAGTTGGGTACAACATAGTGACACCATCTTAGCATTTATCTTAGCAGAGTGTCAAAGTAACTTCATCTTGGTTTCCACTAATATGTTGAGAAATTTGTACATTTTTTAGTTTAAGTTTTGTGAGATGTAATTTTTTTTGGTTCCTGAGAAATAGCAGATAAGACTGGTAAGTTTTGTGAGATGTAATTTTTTGGGTTCCTGACAAATAATAGGTAAGATTGGTAAGATTTGTGAGATGTAATTTTTTTGGTTCCTGAGAAATAACATGTAATTTTGGTAGGTTTTGTGAAATGTACTTATCTTATCTGATTTGGCTTTCATTTTGGAAAATGTAAATTTGTACATATGTGTGAATTTATTTCTCAATGTTTGGATCGAGAATTCACTATGGGAACTTTTCTGTTATGATTCTAAATTTATTTTGATACCGAACAAGGGTGAGACTGCATTGTTAAAGGTATACATATTAGTTTGGTTCATTTCATAGGTGCATGATCTTAATCAAGTATTCAGAATTTTATTATTTTAACAATTAATCAGAAGGGCAGTGGTTGTTCTATTTTTATGACAACATTTTTTGTGGCATTGGATTAATATAAGAATATGTCATCATCCACAACGACGTCTTCTTCCTCTTTTGCCAAACGAACTCTGGGTCATCCATTATGCTTCTATGAGATTGAAGCCCAACTGAGATACTCAAATACTATAAAAAATCTGGGACGACCCTTCTTAGATTGTCCAAAGTACAATAAAGAGGTAACTAAATTCATATTTAGTTAAATTATTAATATTATGCTTATCTAACATTTTTGCAAAAAATCTGTATTCATTCACAAGGATTACCATATTGTAAGTATTTCAAGTGGGGTAGAGGGGGATTACAAGAAGTCGGATCATCCAGAAACTCACAATGAACTATTAAGAAAGGAGAAAGAGCTGAAGAAAATACTCAACGATATTGAAAACATCATTATTGACTTGCATAAAAGAGCATATGAGATTGAGTTGGTACTATCCAACAGAAATGAGGAGTTACTGAAGGAGCTGTTGACTGTTGTACGTGAAGCTGAAATAAGACGTTCACGCACATTAGTCCATGTGCTTTGGACTTTTGCTTTTGTTCTAGCATATTACTTGGTAGTACATAAGTAATTTCAGATTAGTGTTAGAGACCCATGGCTGTTGTGTATGTAATGTTGTTTATACTCCAGTTTTACCTGTCAACCATGTAGATTGCAGCTAGCTAACAGGATTGGAACCCGCCTTATTTTGTATTGTATTTCCATTGGAATGGAAATGAAGTAACTGTTATGGATGTTTTAGTTTGAATGAAATGGAAGTTATTTTGTATTGCATGAACATGAGTAATTTTCTTTGGAGAACAATTTTAGCAGTGTCTTTCCATGGATTTGTTACTTGGACTGTATAAACTGTATCACCTATTATCAGTGTAAAATTTTCTAGCAGCCCCCTCCATGTATTCAGCTGCACATAGATCCGTGAATAACACCAACAAACCCATGCACCCTGCTCATAATAACACGAACTAACTGTACAAATAGAGTTTACACCGTGTATGTTATTACAATAGCAATAGCATCCTGCTTATTATAACATCAACTATACAATTTCCTGCAACTTTTACTCCGTGTATTTTATTACAAGACCCATGCATCCGTTTTTTATAACATTAAATATACAATTTCCAGCAACTTTTAGGAAAGTGTATTTTATTACAAGACCCATACATCCTGCTTATAATAACACCAACACGAAATTCAAGTATTCAATTCTTGCCATTCATTCATTCATAACAACACCAACTAAAAATCAGAAATTCAAACCTGCTTATAATCACAAAAATTTTTACCATCATTTACTGTGTATCAAAACAGTAAAGAATTATAATCACTATAATTATTTCCATCATTTACTTAGTAAGAAAACATACAAAAATTACTGCACTATAATTATTTCCATCATTTACTTAGTAACACAACATACAAAAATTACTGCACCATAATTTTTTCCACCATTTACTTAGTATCAAAACATATAAAAATTACTTCACCATAATTTATGAACTTCATTCCACTCCACAAGATATACTTCATTCAACTCCCATTTATTACATATTCAATGCTTCGGCCCTACACAGGCAAGCTAGATTGTGATCACCCTGCACCTTGAATTCCAGTACCTACACAAAAAATCCAGATTACTAACATTAATCTTAAGAGAAATAATGTGTAATTTAATCACTTTCTCACAAGCAAGTCTTATTCTTTTTTGCCTATAGTCTGAATGTCAGAAAAATGCTAACTAGCTTAGATTCATTAGCTCTATGTAGCATATGCTAATGTTATGCCAACCATCCCAATGTTACTACTAATAATTACCAAAGCATCAATCCATTACGGGCTTCAATAACCACTTTACCAATATTGAACTTAAAAAGTCACTGAGGTTGCACCGGTTGTGATCCATCCAACCCAAATAGCATCTACAAGGAGTAATATGCAAATCTTAGTGTAATGTCAATATTACAAGGTAAACAAAAATATTGAAATATTACGCTTTCTTAACTCCCGATCATTGATTTTGGGCGCTGGGTTCGACTAATGTCAACAACTGGGCTGTCTTCAATAGGCTGTTGATAACATAACACACATAAATATTCAATTGGAGATCTAGCAATAACCACACATCAAAATATCTATATTAGGAAATTAATATACCTGCATCACTCCAACATTGGACATATCTTTCTCTGACGGACCAAATAAATTCCTACACGTGTTCGGCAATGGTGTCTCTCCTCCATCTCTCTAAAATATACAAGTAACATTGGACATTTGCACAAGTATGCATTAATAATTTACAAAACCGCATAAAGAACTATATTTATGGTTAACTAGCTTATTGAAGTACCTGTTTACGTTTTCCCTTAACTGGTGATTTCTTTGCCTTCGCTTTAATTTTTTGCACCTCTTTTTTCCGTTATCGATGCTCTCCTGAGAGATGGTGGTCTGCCTTTCCCTCTTACTACTAGCGGACTGAGTACTTTCTATGATCCCACACATGTAGGATTCTCCGGCATCGTACAAACAACATTGGAACCCGTGCATGTTATAAATGGAGGTTCTTGGTTCTCACTATATAACTCAATCATTGCATACAACTTCTGTATTGCATCCACAGTATGTTTTTTTAAACCTGCTGCGTGAGTAATCATCTTATAATAGATATTCAACTCTGTTGAATATCTGTTAACATCTGCCCGCTGAGCCCCTGCATCATAGCTACTGTCGATTAACATGTACCTCCTCTTAATGTCCTTCCTCCATCTCTCTAAAATATATTGATTTGGCAAAGCTTTTATACCATTACATTTAAATACATCCAAAATATGCCGGCACAATATACCCCTCATCTGAAATAACCCACACAAACACTTTGCAACTGTATCCACCTCACTAAAGTCGACAGAATATGTAACTACCTTAGTGAAATCTTCCACATGAACTTCATCCTCTACTAGATACTTTTTTACTGCACCATCTCTCTTAACTAACTCTGGAGCCAAATCAATAAGAAATTGAAGTTTTCGCTAAACTTCCCTGAATTTTGCATTTTTGTACAATTCTTGAAACTTTTTTTCAATCGGAAATCTAGATATGCAGGGAATGGTGACGCTAAATGAGTGGAAGTCAGCGCTATTTTCATTCTCAATTTTCTTCTTCAATGCATTGTCAAACTAGTCGACAAACTCTTTCAAGTTTGTCTTAGCGTCAACATAACCATCAAAAAAAGCATTCATGCTTCCGCTCCGTTGGGTTGTACTCATCCCAGTCCAAAAAGAATCTTTCAAGAATGCCTGTACCCAATGCGAACGCTCAGTGTATAAACTTTGCAGCCAAGTATTCTCCGCCAAGTTGTAAGTGGTGATTAACTGCTTCCAAGAGCTTTCAAACTCTTCAATACTTTGGGTATCATACACGCATTTCATCAAGGCATTCTTCATCCCACTTTTGTAAGCAGCATAGGAGGAAAGATTTTCAGGGACTTTTTTCAATATATGCCACAAACAAAATCGATGTCGACTTTTTGGAAAGACAATAGTAATAGCATTCTTCATTGCTTTGTCCTGATTTGTGATAATAGCTTTTGGAGCTATACCATCCATACACTATAACCAGGTTTTGAATAACCACACAAACGTTGTCGTATCCTCACTAGATATCAATCCTGCTCCCAAAAGAATTGACTGGCCGTGGTAGTTTACACCAACAAATGGTACAAATGGCATCTCATATCTATTCGTCAGATATGTGGTGTCAAATGTAACCACATCACCGAAATCTTCATAGGCTACCCTACTACAGGGGTCTACCCAGAAGACATTCTTTAACCTCCCGTCGTCATCTAAATCCATTAATGCAAAGAACCCAGGATTCTTGTATTGCATCCATAAAAAATATTCCCGAAGTGTTCCAGCACTACCAGCGCCAAGTTGTAGATGTCTTGCCTTATCGATGTAATTCCGACAATCCTTTTCCCAAAACGGGAGATTTTGAAAACCTCCCGCACCAACAACAAGAGATCCGAAGCTCTTATTCAGTCAGATACCAGCCAGATCGTTTGCATCTAGGACTCTTTTTACGGAGTCACTAACTTGTCTTTTACATCGAAAGAAGCGAGATTTTTTGGGACTGAGGCCGTGGTTATGAATATTATAAACTGTTGTCAACTGAAACTTTATGTCAACTTTTAAGACATTAATCTTCGCCTTACACTCTGTCTTTCCTGTCGGACGTGGTCTGGTGACATTCAACGTCCTATTACGGGCCTTCCCACCACGGACACAACCAAGGGTGGCATATCTGACAGTTCCATCATCTCCCTTCTCAGTCCTTCTTGTCATCACCCCAAACCCAATATTCTTAGCATACTGCTTATAATAAGTCATTACTTCTTCAAAAGAATTAAACTCCATCTTCGACTTGGGCTCCTCAATCGTATCACCACCAACTTCATCCTCTAACACTAATGTCTCGGCAATTCCATCCTCGGTTTCCACTGAATCTAGTCTATCTTCATTGCTTTCTTCAACTCTAGCCGAGGTACATGGGATATCAGTTTCCCTACAATCCGGTGTTTCTTCTATATCACCTCTTTCGCATGCGGCAGATCCAGTACTCATAACAGGAGTTGGGTAACCAGCATTGTGCTTCAAGAAAAAAAAAATCTATGACGTTAATCTTAAAAAAAAAACCAACTTATAAAAAAATCCAATAACACAATTGTATCACCTATTGAATATTGCTTGGATATTGGTAGCCATCTAGCTGTTGCATAAGAACTAGTGACTACGCAGGAAGTTCTCCATAGTAACTGTGCATGTGCATGTAATTTCTGAAACTTAGAGAAGTTGATGGTATGCCCTAACATGTTATTACACAAGTTATTCATGTACAAAATCCATAGATAAGAACCCAACACAGTCCTAAATATTTTTAAAAAATATGACACACCATGGTTGGGAGATTTGAGCTTGATGGTATTAACGGAGATTGGTGTTCTTCCCCTTTTTCCATGATGAGAAAAGATGAACTGTATAATTCCACAAAAGTAATTTAAACTGGCCTTACAAGTAGTACATCTTGAATGAAAATCAGAAAAATAAACAATACCAATTAATTGATCTAATTCCACAACATAAATTCTGCATCAGTGCCTATCAACACAGACTAATAATTTTAGGATCATCTTTTGAAGTGAGACCAGAATTAGGGCCACAAGGTCTAGTGGACAAAAAGTGTTCTAAATATTTAATACTTATATGTCATAAGTATTCCAAAAACATAAAAATTAAATGTTTGATTTCAATTAACAATATCTAGTGTTGCAGCCATAATTAAATGGTCATCAAGTTTTTCTCAAGCAAAATGTGGGCTGCTAAGGTAATGAGTCGTAAGAAAAACAGATTTTTGGGTCAATCAAGCTATTTTAGAAATGCCCATGTTTTTTCTGAGTTAATACTTCAGTAAAAATTTCACATAATGAAAAGTTCATCTACTTAGATTCATCACACAAAACTTTAAGCAACATTAAGGACAATTATAATGGCAAGAAATTTATAATTGCTATCTGAAAAAATGAATAAAACTAAGAATTTCATAACAGGGCCAGTATCCTACCAAATTGTTTTCCCTTTCTCTCCCTTTTACATGCCTTCATACTTGCAAAATCCAAGAAACTTATACCACCATTTATACTTACAAAATCCAATGACTAAAGCTGTAAGATTGAAGTCTTAACACACATTTGGTTAGACAAAACAAACTCTTATATCTGTTACTTCATTCATGAACATTTGGTTGAAAAATAACAAATTCACCAATTTAGGGATAAATATGTGTAAACTGTTAATGATTGTTTGGAGCTATATCTTGCTTAAAACAACAACAACTAGGGGTCCAAGGAAACACAACTACTTACAAAATCAAATGAAGGATACAATAATTTTATTTTTGAATGAATGAAATAAACTGGAACGACCCAAGGGTAGACACTTCTCCAGCTTCTGCAGAAACCATCAAACTACAAGAGGTAATCCATCAAAACCAACCCATTCGTGCGGTCTATTTCACACAATTCAAATTAATTAATTCTAACACAAATCTCCATGAAGCAATGTCAACCTCTTCTTTTTCTATACCAGGATTTTGTATAGAGACCCATTCTACCGATAGCATAAAGAACCAGAGATTATTAACAATGTGCAAACAAATTTTTTTAAATGAAAAGATAAAAATACTGCAATAAACAAATGAAAGAGCCACAAACTCACCAACAATGCTGGGTAGACAGGAAAGGGCATTGAACGGCGCTGGGTACCCAAGCAGAAGACCTGCGGCTTTTAGCCAACGACGTGTGCAAAATATCTACTGTAATGGGATGGTAGAAATGCAAAAGAAGAGGAAGAATGTGGAAGTCAGCGCTACTACCTACTAGATTTCGGACTAAACGGTGCCAATTTGTGTGGTAGGTGAACTTCGGGAATGGTTTTGCCGCTCTCAGCTCATTTCGGCACATTTTTGGGTTTGAAATCGTTTTAACGATTTCATACTTTTTTTTTTAATATATCGGCTGACGTCAGCGATTCCGCAACAGGTACCCAGCGGTGGGTACCTGTAGCAGTATTGATTTAAAAACATTCGAAAACATGATAGCCAGCACGTCAGTCACAATCGTCGACATTAGGTCACACAAGGTTTTAATTCAAGTTTTTTCCGACTATGCATTTCATTTGATTCCCTGATTCACCAACAAAAATATTAGAACAACGTTAGACATTTTTGGATTATAATGTTGAAACCACCCTAAGTGTGAATGCAAAGATGAAATAACTGCTGCACATGCACCGTTCTCTTGTTTGTTGTATTAGGCAACAACTCATTTTGTTTTTCCACAAAATCTATTGCAGCTATGAATTGGCCATCAATTACGGCTAATTGGCAGCAACTCTTGTGGCTGACCTCTCATATAAAAGGAGAGTTTCAGTTCGTGTAAAAATGGGGGCAAAAACAGAGAGAAAGAGGGAGAACGTGAGAGTGTTGTGTAGAGTTTTGTAAATTTATACAAACTCAGTAAAAGAGGCTCCAGTGGACGTAGGCAATTTACCGAACCACTTAAATATTGTCTTGTGTGATTTTGGACAGGCTAGAGGCGTAACAATTGGTATCAGAGCTCTTGGTTCGAGCTGTCTAGAAATCAAATTGATCAAAATCAACTTTTGATCACTCCAGGGTGTTCCTCGCGTCAAGACGAATCCGTTGCCGCAAACAGAATCGAAAACGGAGGTCGGAAGAGCCCACACTCGTCGATCCACGCGCCCCACGTGCATCTGGAGGTTTAAGACGACTGAGTTACATGCGCCACGAGCCCTCACGCGCCCGGAGGAGGAAGACGCGTGTCCCCCACGCTCCACACGCGCCCCCACGAGCCATAAGACGTTCCGCGCGTGTCAGACATGCTCCTCACGCGCTCCCACGCGCCCAGCAGGTCCTCAACGCATGTAATCCACCCGCCCACGCGCCCCACTCGCACAGCTGCCAGCACGTGTTTCTCATGCGCCAGACGATCAGGACCGTTCATTTTTTCAGATCCATTTTCGGCTTGATCTAAGCCATTAGGAGTCCGATTTCAACAATCAAATAGTATTTTCCTACTATTTGGATCGTATCGGACTCATCCGTACGGTTAGAATTTTGAAATTTTTTGTCTAAATTTTTCTAAATTCAAATGGAACATTCTGGAAGAGACAGGAGCTCTGAACATGCCAGTAGCTCAGGATGTCGTTCCACAGTGTCAAATGCAAAGTTTGAAGTTGAAAAGTTCGATGGAACCAGCAACTTCAGCATGTGGCAGTGTGAGGTTATGGATGTTTTGATCCAATAAGAGTTGGATATTGCGTTGGAGGAGAGACTAGATGAGATGACTGAAAAGGATTGGAGGAAGCTTAATACCCAAGCTTGCAGTACAATCCGGTTATGCCTTACCAAAGAACAGAAGTATTTTGTCATGAGAGAGACAAATGCTAGGGAACTTTGGCAGAAATTGGAGGATAAGTTCATGAAAAGAGCTTTGAGAGCCGTCTGCACTTGAAGAAAAAGCTCTTCGGATTCCAATTTCGTGAAGGTATTTCCATGTCTGAACATCTGAATAGTTACAACCAAATCCTTACTGATTTATTAAACTTGGATGTTGAAATCCAAGATGAAGATAAGGCTTTACTGCTGTTAAATTCCTTGCCTGATACATATGAGCATTTAGTTACTACTCTATTGTATGGGAAGGAAAAGATCAGTTTTGATGATGTATCCAGTTCTTTAATTAGCAATGAATACCGCAGAAAAGATAAGCAGGTACAACAAGATACATCAAGTGAAATACTAACAGCAAGGGGGAGACCACAGTCAAGGTATCCCGGAAGGAAGAAAGGTTTTCATTCAAAAACCTGGGCCACATCACGTGGTTCATCAGTCGGCAGAAAACTCGCCAGAGATGAGTGTTCCTTTTGTCACAACAAAGGACACTGGAGGAAGGATTGTCCCAACCGGAAGGGACAACAGCAGAATCAACCCACCACAGCCAACGTCGTAGACAGAGATGACGAGTCAGATTTTTCCTTGGCAAGTTCATCACCCATTTGTCATTCCGATGAATGGATTATGGATTCCGGATGTACCTATCACATGTGTCCCAATCGGGACTGGTTTACTGACTTCACAAAAATTGATGGTGGAGCAGTACTTATGGGCAATGATAGTGCCTGTAAGACTCAGGGAATAGGTAGCATTCGGTTAAAGCTGCACGATGGTAGTGTCAAGACTCTGACAGAAGTTCGTTACGTTCCGGACTTGCAGAAGAATCTCATCTCACTGGGATCTCTGGATTCAAAGGGATTCAGAATCACCATTGAAGACGGAACTCTCAAAGTACTAATGGGAGTTCAGGTGGCAATGAAGGGTTTAAGGCGAGGAAACTTGTACTTCTTGCAAGGAAGTACTGCTGATGGAAGAGCTTCCACATGCTATGAGAAGCTAGATGAGACTGATGCTAACACCACCAGTCTTTGGCATATGCGTATGGGACACGCTGGAGAAAAAGCTTTGCAAACACTGGTGAAGCAAGGCTTACTCAAAGGTACCAAGACTGGAAAACTGTCCTTCTGTGAGCACTGTGTATTAGTGAAGCAGAAGCGGATCAAGTTCGGAACCGCTGTACACAATATACAGGAAATCCTTGACTATGTACACTCCGATGTTTGGGGGCCTACCCAAAATGCATCTTTAGGAGGTAAGCATTGGTTTGTAACATTTGTAGATGATTATTCTCGTCGTGTGTGGGTATATACGATGAAGAATAAAGATGAAGTGCTGAAAATCTTCCTTAATTGGAAGAAAATGGTTGAGACTCAGATCGGCAGAAAGATCAAGCAGCTCAGATCTGATAATGGAGGTGAGTACACTTCAGACCCCTTCATGGAAGTATGCCGGAGAGAGGGAATTGTCAGACACTTCACGGTACGAGGTACACCGCAGCAGAACGGATGAATCGTACTTTACTAGAGAAAGTGCGATGTATGTTGCTGGATGCTGGATTCAGTAAACAATTTTGGGTTGAAGCTGTGACATATGTCTGCCACCTCATCAACCGACTACCCGTAGCTGCCAATGACGGGAAGACACCCATTGAAATGTGGAGAGGTAAACATGCTACTGATTATGACTTTTTACACGTTTTCGGATGTCCTACTTACTATCATGCTAAAGAAAGTAAACTTGATCCTAGAGCTAAGAAAGCAAAATTCTTAGACTTTAGTACTGGTGTAAAAGGGTATAGACTCTGGTGCATAAAGTCTAAAAAGGTAATCATCAGTAGAGATGTTACATTCAATAAATCTGAGATGCTTAAGTCACATAAGCATAAAGATTCCAATGATGGCAGCAATGATGGCGAAACATCAGATGATTCGCAAACTATGAAGTTTATTAATTCAAAGAATTCGGGAAAGCATGGACAAGATAACGTTGATAGTCCAGTCACAGTACCTCCATGTCAACCTGAATCAATAGCAACCAACAGACCGAGACTAGAGAAACGTGTACCGACACGTTATGCAGACTATGTGACATATGCATTACCAGTTGAAGGGGGTGAGATCCCAACCACTTACAGAGAAGCCGTACAGTCCAGTAAACAAGTTGAATGGACAAAGGCTATGAATGAAGAGATGCAGTCTCTTCACCAGAACCAGACTTGGGAGCTTGTGCCGCTTCCAAAAGGAAAGAAGACAATTGGCTGTAAGTGGATCTTCAATCAGAAAGATGATCAAGCTGCTAAAAATGGAGTGCGATACAAATCTAGGTTGGTAGCCAAGGGCTACGTTCAGACAGAGGGAATTGACTACAGTGAAGTATTCTCTCCTGTTGTGAAGCATTCATCCATTCGGATATTGCTCGCTTTGGTTGCACAATATGATCTTGAGTTAGCACAGCTTGATGTAAAGACAGCTTTCTTACATGGTGATCTGGAAGAGGAGATTTATCTGTCTCAACCAGAAGGTTTCAAAGAAGCTGGAAAAGAAAATTGGGTATGCAGTCTGAAGAAGTCTCTCTATGGCTTGAAGCAGTCACATCGACAATGGTATAAGCGGTTTGACTGCTTTATGATGGATCTGAAATACACTCGTTGCCAATACAATCACTATGTATATTTCAGAAAACTTGCAAATAGATCTTTCATTTATTTGCTTTTATATGTAGATGATATGTTAATAGCATGTAAAAGCAAGGGGGAGATAAATTGTTTAAAAACTCAGTTAAGTCATGAGTTTGAAATGAAAGATCTAGGAGAAGCACAGAAAATATTGGGGATGGAGATCAGTAGAGATAGGGTGAAAGATGCAGTTCACCTTACTCAG
>QGSO01007164.1:0-16567 GCA_011037825.1 Carya cathayensis | reverse complement strand
TTACCATTCTTCGGATTGACAATGTCTACCGCGCCATGATGATGAACAGTCTTTACAATGTATGGTCCACTCCATCGGGATTTCAACTTTCCAGGAAAAATATGCAAGCGAGAGTTGTAAAGGAGAACTTCCTGGCCAATTGTGAAATGCTTTGGATGAATTTTCTGATCATGCAGAATTTTCATCCGTTCCTTTGCCAATTGCGCGTTGTCATAAGCATTCCGACGAGCTTCATCCAATTCATTAATCTGCAATTTTCTCAACCCTGAAGCTTCATCAAGTGACATGTTAACATGTTTTATGGCCCAAAGAGCTCGATGCTGAATATCAACAGGTAAATGACAAGCTTTACCATAAACTAATCGATAGGGAGACATCCCTAGATTTGTTTTAAAAGCTGTCCTGTAGCCCACAAAGCATCAAGAAGCTTAATCGACCAATCTTTCCTATTAGGATTTACCGTTTTCTCCAGAATGAGTTTTATTTCTCTATTTGCCAATTCAGCTTGCCCATTTGTTTGGGGGTGATAGGGGGTGGAAACTCGATGTGTAATACCATATTTTTTTACAAGTGTAGAAAATGGTTTATTGCAAAAATGAGAACCCCCATCACTAATGATAACCTTGGGCATGCCAAATCGAGCAAACAAAGATTGTAAAAATTTTAGTACAACATGATGGTCATTGGTTTTGCAAGCGATGGCCTCAACCCACTTTGAAACATAGTCCACAGCCAATAAAATATATGTGTTTCCAAAGGAAACCGGAAAAGGTCCCATGAAGTCTATTCCCCAACAATCAAAGATTTCTAAAGTAAGAATGGGGGAAAGGGGCATCATGTTTCTTTTGCTAATGGCTCCTAACTTTTGACAAGACTCACACGCTTTGCAAAAATTGTAAGCATCCTTAAACATAGACGGCCAATAAAGACCGCTTTGCAAAATTTTTGCCACTGTTTTCTTCGCTGAAAAATGACCACCGCATGCACCCATATGACAAAATCTCAAAACTGAAGAAAACTCATCATCAGGAATGCATCTTCGAATCAATTGGTCCGAACAATATTTGAAAAGATAAGGGTCATCAAAGTAGAAATGTTTTACCTCAGATAGAAACCGACGCTTATCTTGGGTTGACCATTCAGAAGGCATTTGCTCAGTCACCAGATAATTGACTATGTCAGCATACCAGGGAACTTTATTTACCACAAACAGGTGCTCATCCGGAAAACTATCATCAAGAGGGAGGCTGACATTTGAAGAAGGAGATGATGACAATCTAGAAAGGTGGTCAGCTACCACGTTTTCAACTCCTTTCTTGTCCTTAATGTTGATGTTGAACTCTTGAAGTAATAGAATCCATCGAATCAAGCGTGGTTTTGCATCTTTTTTAGCCAACAGATACTTAAGAGCAGAGTGGTCAGTGAAAATAGTAACAGGAGAACCAAGAATATAAGCCCTGAATTTATCAAGTGCAAAAACCACTGCAAGCAATTCTTTTTCAGTAGTGGTATAATTTTTCTGGGCATCATTCAAAGTTCTACTAGCATAGTAAATCACACATGGTCTATTATCCACACGCTGACCCAAAACAGCTCCTAAGGCATAATCACTCGCATCTGTCATGATTTCAAAGGGAATGTCCCACTGCGGGGGTCGCACAATAGGAGCAGTAGTAAGCGAATTTTTAAGGGTATCAAAAGCTTTTTGGCACTCATCAGTCCAAACAAATTCAATGTCATTTTGTAAAAGAGTGCACAAAGGTTTTGCAATAGAACTAAACCCTTGAATAAACCGCCTATAAAAACCAGCATGACCAAGGAAAGAACGAATATCCCTAACCGTCCTAGGAATAGGAAGTTTAGATATTAATTCAATCTTTGCCTTGTCGACCTTTATACCTTCAGAGGAAACAATGTGTCCCAAAACAATGCCCTGAGTAACCATGAATTGACACTTCTCCCAATTAAGTAAAAGATTTTTTTCCTCACATCTTTGGAGAATACGTGCCAAATTATGCAAACAACTTTCAAAAGTTTTTCCAAAAACAGAGAAATCATCCATGAATATTTCACAAATATCATCAATCATGTCAGAAAAAATACTCATCATGCATCTCTGAAAAGTAGCTGGAGCATTACACAAACCAAAAGGCATTCTAGTAAAAGCAAAAGTGCCAAAAGGACAGGTGAAAGTGGTTTTCTCCTGATCCTCAGGCGCTACAGCAATTTGATAATAACCAGAATAGCCATCCAAGAAACAATAATATGCATTACCAGCCACTCTTTCCAAAATTTGATCCAAAAATGGTAAAGGAAAATGATCCTTCCTACTGGCTGAATTAAGTTTTCTATAATCAATGCACATTCTCCAGCCATCTTTCAAATGTAAATGTAAGGAGCCTCATGTATTATTTCTTCAGCATTCGCATCTTCGAGTTGAATCAACTCATTTTTCTCATTTTGTATGACAGTTAAACCAGATTTTTTTGGTACCACTTGAGTTGGACTTACCCACTTACTGTCTGAGATGGGGTAAATGATACCCACTGCGAGTAGCTTAAGCACTTCCTCTTTCACAACTTCCTTCATGGTAGGATTGAGCCTACGTTGAGCATCACGAACTGGTTTAGCATCGTCTTCAAGATGAATTCTGTGGGTACATATAGCGGCATCAATGCCTTTGATGTCGGCTATTGTCCAACCAATTGCGCCTCGATGCTTTCTTAATATTTCAATCAACTTGGCTTCCTCCTTCTGATTTAGTTTTGAGGAAATCACCACCGGAAAAGTGCCTTCTTCAGGTCCAAGGAACGCATACTTTAAATCTTGAGGAAGCGGTTTTAGTTCCAATCGGGGAACTTCTTCCTCTGAAGATCTAAGCATGTCTGGTGGTGGTAAAGCTTCGAACTGGGGTTTCCATCTTGCTCCGGCAAATTGTACTTCAAGTGGTAAAGAATCTGCAAAATAATCAAGAAATTCAAAGTCATCTTCATTGATATGATCAATTTTCTCGTCAAGTAAATATTCAGATGTCTGAAAAATATAATCATCATCAGAGAAGGGAGAGGTTGAGCAAATAGACTCTGTTGATGTCAAACTCTCCACAGCATTCAATTCACTTGTGTCATCAAAATGTGTTGGCATCTTGCAAGCGTTGAAAACGTTCAACTCAAGTGCCATGTTCCCAAAGGTAAGCTTCAACACTCCACTTCTGCAATTAATCAAAGCGTTTGATGTAGCTAGAAATGGTCTTCCAAGGATGACAGGAGCTTGGTAAATAGTGGAGAGCTGGCTGCTGCATATCAAGAACTACAAAATCCACTGGGTAGTAGAATTTGTCCACCTGGACCAACACGTCCTCTACAATACCCCTTGGTACCTTAACTGATCTGTCAGCCAGTTGTAGCATGATGGAGGTCTTTTTCAGCTCACCCAATCCCAATTGTTCATAAACTGAGAACGGTAGCAAGTTCACACTACTCCCCAAATCAAGTAGAGCTCTCCCAATGCGTGATTCGCCGATCATAATGGAAATGTTGGGAGAGCCGGGATCTCCAAACTTCTGAGGAGTCTCGCTCAATATTAATGCACTAACTTGCTCCGTCAGGAAGGCTTTCTTCTTTACATTCAGCTTCCTCTTCACTGTACACAAGTCCTTCAAAAATTTTGCATATGAAGGTACTTGTTGTATGGCATCCAAAAGTGGAATATTGATTTTCACTTGCTTGAAAATCTCTTGAATCTCCGTGTGATACCTGTTCTTTTGGCCAGCCGCCAATCTTTGAGGATAGGGAACCACAGGTTGGTATCCCTTGGTAGTTTCAGCATCTACAGTCACAGGCTTCTTCAACTCTGGTCTCACTACCTCTGGTTCTTTCTCAATTTCATCAGTCTCCGTTACATCTTCAGGTGTAGGAGCAACTTCCTGTGTGTCTATAGGCATTTCTGGTCGGGAAACTTCTTTCCCACTTCTCAAAGTAAGGACTGCCTTCGCTGTCTCAATAACGTCCCCTGAGACATTATGCACTTGTTGTTGTTGCTGCCTGTATACTTGAGGATTAGGTTGAGGCTGTGCTGGAAATTTCCCTTTCTCCAGGGTGCTCAAGGTTGTGCTCATCTTGTTCATAGTGCCACGCAACTCATTTATGGCCTGAGTATTTTGATTATTTGTGGTGGCCTGAATCTGCATGAATTGTTGAAGTGTATTGGCCATCTGTGCCATACTATCATCTAGAGTTTTCTTTGCAGATGATGAAGGTTGAAAACTCTGTGCAGCCATATGAGGTTGAAATCCAGGCGGAGCTACAGGAGGATAGCTCTGAGGATTCTGATATGACGGATACTGATGCTGAGGAGCACTCTGATGAAATGGTTGCTGTTGAGGTGGTGGGGACCGACCAGGTTGATCATTTCTCCATGAGAAATTTGGATGATTCCGCCACCCCGGATTATATGTGTTGGAGAAAGGCTGATTTTGTGCTCTATTCACCCAATTAGTTGATTGCATCTGCTCCGACCCACTTTCTTGAAACACTGGCATTATCGGGCAGTCTTTGGTCTTATGGTTTGAATCAGCACATATAGAACATGCCTCTGCTACTTTCACAGCCTTTACTTTGTCCATTTCCATGACCTCCATTCTTCTAGTTAAAGCAGTTATTCGGGCTTGAACATCAGTGTCCCCTTTAAGCTCGTATCTACCCCCTCCAGAAATAGCCCTCAGTGGTTGTGCTGTTGATGGAACTCGATCAGTACGAGTATTCCACTGTTGCGCGCTCTCAGCAAGGTAGTCAAAAAATGACAGTGCTTCATCAGGTTCCTTGCTAAAGAACTCCCCATTGCACATTGTCTGAACAAATTGCTTGCATTCCGGAGTGAGGCCAGTGTAAAAATAGCTCACCAACCTCCAAGATTCAAAACCATGATGTGGACAGATGTTCATCAAATCTTTAAATTTTTCCCAACTGGCCTGAAAGGTCTCATCAGGTCTCTGATTGAATTGGCTGATTTGCTCTTGCAAAAATTGAGTTCTCTGAAAGGGAAAATTTTTTTGTAAGAATTCACGCTGCATATCAGACCAACTAGAAATAGAGTTGGGTCTTAAAGAGTTAAACCAAATCTTCGCTTTATCCTTTAAAGAGAAAGGAAATAAACGAAGTCTAATGAACTCATCAGTAACAGCCCTAGTGATAAATGTGGCACAAGCCAACTCAAAATCTGTTAAGTGCTGGTACGGACTCTCAGAATCCATCCCGTGGAACTGAGGTATCACTGACATCATGCCATGCTTAATAGAGAAATTGGGTGCATTTTCTGGTAAAATAATGCATGAAGGTGTAGTGGTACGAGTGGGTTGCAAATAGTCCTTAAGAGTGCGTGGTGCAGGTGCAGCCATGTTTTCTGATTCAATTTCAATTTCGCCACCTGACTCACTCAAAGAAAAGATAGGCGAGCTATCTATCTCCAAGCTGTGTATACTACTATCAACACTCGATGTGACTCTAAGCAACCTATTTGAACTGTCTCTTACCCATGACATGAAACATCAGTTTAGAGAAGCATAAAAAAAAAAATTAACGAGTTTAAATTTAAACTACTTTCCCCGGCAACGGCGCCAAAAACTTGACTCACTCAAAAATGAGTAGCATTAATGCTATCCCAAGTGCAGGAGGATGTCGTGTAATAATAAGGAATAAATTCCTAGATCGTCTCCTCAGGGAAAATTTACTCAAAATTTAAACTCGTTGAAAAATTGTGAAAAACTTCACAAAGAAAGAAAAAAAATAAATGGTATGTGCAATGGATGGAGAGGTTACTAGTCATGGACTAGATTCATATTTTTAGATTTGTTTGTCGGATTTGAATGCAGCGATGAAAAGTAAGAAATGAAAATGCATGAAACTAAATTAAAATTGCTGAAATTAATAGACTGAAATTTAAAAGAGCAAGAAAAATAAATGACATTAATTTAAATAATAGGAATTAAAGATGCAAGAAAATAAATGACATTAACCTAAATAGAGGAATTACAAGTGCGAGAAAAATAAATGATAATGATTTAAATGAACAGAAATTAAAGGTGCAAGAAAAAATAAATGACAGTAATTTAAATAGACAGAAATTAAATGTGCAAGGAAAATGTAAGACATTAAACTGAAATTAAATAAAAACAGGAATTGTAAGGAATAAACTTGATGTTTGGAAATGGAGACTGCGTTCTCCAATCCAAAAATCTGAACTTCCAGATAAAATGATTTCTCAAATAAAATAAACGCTCTAAATAAAATGCATCCTAAAAGAAATTGAACTCTCAATTAAATTAAACTTTCAAATAAATTACACACTCAAATTGAAGTTGAGCTCTAAATAAAATAAACACTAAAAGAAATTATTTCCTAGATGAACACAAAGAAAGCTTGCTTTAACATGGAAAGAAAGCTTGCTTCCTTAAATTTCAAATTAAAGCTGTAAAATAAACTGATGCTAAATGAAAACTAAAACAGAAGCATGAAACTGAAAATGAATTAAAATGAACAACAATTGCTGAATGAAAATGAGAATGAAACTGAAAAATGAAAGCTTAAAATTCTGTCTCTTTTTTTTCTCTCTCCTCTCTTCTGCTGCCATCCGTAAGTTTTTATAGAGTTTTCAACCTTATAGCTAACTTAATGAAGTAACAGAACAAACAAAAAAATCTGGAGTTGCATGTGAACCGTGATTGATGCTGCTTCTTTTCTTCATCTCTTTTCCGTTTAATCATGCACCTCACTTCAACTTCAGCTTCTCTCCGTAAATCACTCATCCCAGCCGAACATCATTCCATTTTCTGCATTTTTGTTTTTTTTTTTGCACTGCTGTGATTTTTGAGTTGTTGCATTTGCATTTTATTTTTTTATTTTCTCATGTGCTTGTTGCTTGCCGTAAAGGACTTGTCTTTGTGCTTAGTATAAACTGCATGTGCATGTATTTTGACTTCCTTTGAGTTTGCTCTCTGCAGGTGTTTTCAAATTTCCACATTGGTGAGCTGTTTTGTCTGCTGATGCAAGTTGGTGGTTCTTCATTTTCTTCTGCTGTCCGAGTGATGCATGTGTGAGCTGCCGTGATTTTCTGCAGGTGCTTGTCAATGAGTTCCAGCTTGAAACTGCTACATGTGTGTTGCGTGATTTGCTGCTGCATTGGCCTTGATTTTTCTGCTGCATGTGCGTTGGAATTCTTTATTTTCTGCATTAGGTGAGTGATGCTTTCGGTGCTGCTTTGCTTTGATTTGCTTCTGCCATAAGTCCAAGTGAAATGAATCCGTGTGGTGTTGATTGCTTTGTCTGCATGTGAGTTGCTCTTTCTGCATTAGGTGCCGTGTAAGACTTTGTTTTCCTGCATTATTTTTCTGCTGCACTGCTGTTTGAGAATTCTGCATGTGTGTGGGCTCCAGTTCCAGCCGTGTGATTCATGTGTGCTGTCTTGGTTCTCTTTGATTGTTGCTCATCTATGGAAGCAGTCCCAATAGAAGACTGAGAATCATTTCTTGACAAGCTTCTAGCGTTGGCATCATAAGTTAATAAAGGTAACTTCCTTCTAAAACTTTCTGGTCTTCCAGGGAATTCTCTTTTGCAGTTACCTTCACCTTTCCACTTAATCCATTTGCCGTGAATGCCTCGGTGTCATCATGAGTCAAAGGGCCAGTCTGCCATATTCTGATGGTTCCATCTTCAGATCCAGAGGCATATGATTCCCCTCCTGGTGAGAAACGCACACAATGTACAGGACCATGGTGACCCTTATTGCAGGCAATCTCGTCACCGGTATGAAAATCAAATACATGAATCCACATATCTTCTCCTCCGGCAATAAACTTATTCCCATACTTTGGCTCCAAGGAAGCTGACTCTACCGTGCAAGGCATGTTGTAGCTCTTCACTAACCCAAAGTAGTTTGCATCCCAGAACTTGACAGTAGACCCATCAGCAGTGGTGATATAACGACCATCTTGGCTCACTTCAGCACTAGTCACACAAGACTTCGTCTCAAGAGTTTGGACAATGTTACCACTTCTTACGTCCCACAATCTAACACCCCCCATATCAGTACAAGAACTTAATATTGTCTGATCACTATGGAGCCATGCAACTGTCCTGACTGAACCGGGAGACTTATCCACTTCTCTTGGAGCTGCATCTGGACGGTTTAAATCATATATCCGGAGACTTTTCTCCACTCCCCCAGTAAGTAAAAGGTGTGTGTCCTCCGAAAAAGTGCAGGCTCGAACAATGTGCTTGTGTTCAAATGAGTGCAACTCATCTCCTGTTAATGCATCCCACACTTTGGCAGTGAAGTCTGCAGAACCAGTGGCGGCCCGTAAAGCATTGGTATCCAGGCAGCAACTCCACACCGCACCCTTATGCCCTTCAAATGTCCCAATCCAATCCCCAGTCTCTCCTTTTTACGTCCAACTAGCCCACCGAAAGCACCCCCAGACAACACGTGAAACTGCTTCTTGACTTTACGTAAAAGCTTCACCGTTTGATCTCGTGAATTTTATTTAAACTGAAAATAAAGAAATAAAAATACACTCGAAATAAATTAAAAAGAAAATAGATTATTAAAAAAAATATTATATATGTGAGGAAATATTTTTCAATTAAATCATAGTTATAAAATTAAGCATAAACATGATATTAATCAATTAAAATCACAACTCGAATTTATGCTTATTAACTATTTTTCCATCTAAAACCAATAAATAATGTCACGAAGCAATTGAAATACATTGGTTTTAAATAGCTAAAATATGTAATATCTCAGCTCAATCACTTTTACTATCAAGAAATCGGTTATGGTAGTTACCGTCCGTGTCCCAGTTCCAGCAGTTATTGGAAGCATGATTGCACCTACAGGTTGAATAGTATCCCCTGAGAACCCCTTTAATGGTGTTGGGGAGATCCTTAGCTTTTCAACATCAATCCCCATTTTGACAATTGCTTTCCAGAACAGTACATCAACCGGGCTTCCATTATCTACCAGTACCCGCCTGGTTGTATAATTGGCTATAACCAGGGTTATTACTAGAGCATCATCATGCAGATACAGGACTCCTTCCCTGTCCGCCTCCTCGAAGGATATCACCATTCGCTCACCGCCAAGTTTTGGTTGCTTGGGTGCTCTATCCTCCATGAATACCTATTCATATCTTGCCTTTCATGCGTATGCCTTTTGGCTGGATGTGAAGAGTCTACCTCCAGCAAAACCTCCAGCTATAGTCCTTATTTCCCCTATGGGCGCCCTGTTCCTGTCACTCCTGGGGGGTGATCTCACCTCCTTGTCATGGCGGTCATCAAAGCGATGCCTCATTTCTGGACTCTGCCTTGTTTCTTGCCTAGTCTCCTAACACCTTTTAAGCTTTGACCGCTCCGCCACCATTCGCTCCAACTCACCGGTCCCTGCTAATTCTGCAACTCTCTTTCTCATGGTTGTACAGTCCTCAGTCCAGTGAGAACTCATCTGATGATACTTGCAGTACCGACTGCCTGTTTTGATGGGGTGGCAGCTTTCCTTTTCTTTCTCTTCTTCTCGTACACTTAAATTATTGTGCACCAGTCTGAGGCTGCGATCTGACCGCCCTTCCCTTGCTCTTTCTTTCCTACTTGGCTTGCTCTTCTTGTCTGCCTACCTATTCCTCTCCTCAATCTTGGAATCTTCTGTACAAGGGTCCACCAATGCTTGCAGAGTATCTTCTGCATTGACAAAATCATCTACCCTGTCCATGAACTCCCTGAGGGTGGAAGGAGTCCTTCGGGCCAATTCCGCCATGAAAGGACTACATGGCCATACCCTTTCTAAGAGGGCGGCTAAAGTAATTTTCTCATCTTGGTCGGTCGTTGTTAAGCGCTCTTTGTTAAAACGGGCTAAGTAGGCCTTTAAATTCTCATCCTCCTTTTGCTTAATCGTTCATAGGTAGGCGGCTGGCCACCGACGTCTCCTGCTTGGCATAAACTGGGTTAGGAACTGCTTTGCCAATTCCTCGAAGCTATCTATCAATTTTGGTTTGAGGGTCCCGAACCATCCCCTAGATGTTCCTCTCAGGGTCAAAGGAAAAGCTCGGCTTGCAATCTCTCCCTGGAAACCATGGAGTGTGATATGAGCTTTGAAGTTTTCCAGATGATCTACTGGGTCCTTGGACCCATCGTACATCTCTATCTGGGGAACTTTAAAATTTGGCAGGAGCGGCACAACCATAATACGTGCACTGTATGGCAGATCTGTTTGGTGTAGTAGACTTTCCACCGAGGAAGAACCACCCATCTTTTTTGCCATCTCTTTATACTTTCCCACTAGCTCCTTCAATTCTTCATGCATTCTTTCTTTCTCTGCTCGGTCATCATGCTTTCCGACCTTGGGCCTCGCCTTCTCCTTGCTCACTATGGGCAGGCATATCATCATCATGGAAATTTGCATTCTTCTGTCTTAAGTCGTCATTCTCCTTTTGTGAGACTTCCAGGGCATCCAGAGCTTGTTTCAACTTTTCCTCCGCTACTGCTAATCGCGCTTCCACAGATGTTGGTCCGGCGTCCATCATTCTACTCGCTATTGAGCGAGTTACAATTGGCATGTGAGAATCACGCTGAATCACCCAATCCCACAGACGGTGCCAAATGTTAGGGACGTGTCTCACTTCCAATATGCTAATATGCGGCCGCACGTCGCTAGTTGAACTTCGAGGGGCTTCTCCTACAAACACTCTAATACTTATGTCAATTCAAAAGATATTGTATTTGAAAAATCCCCCCTTAATTATCAAGGGTTACCTGTATATATAGGCTCGCTTGCTGTACATATCTTACTTAGGATTTATCAGAACGGATTACCTTCAGAATTTAGGATTTTGAATGATCTCATCTCATCACATCCTGTTATTCCTCAGCTTTCCGTTAAAGGCAGTTGTCATGCATATCTTGTTTCTGACTCCTCTTGATTCCCCTTCTTATGGATTTTGGGCCCATCCACTGGGCTTCCCAGTATTTTTTGTATCGTGGGCCCTCTTACACGTTCCTGAGCCTTTTAATTGGAATGGCCCCTCCAACCGCATTTACAACAGTAAACATATATGCATGTTGTAACAGCCCGCTAGAAATTCAATGGTGGAATTTCTATAGACATTAGAAATCTCGTGAAAACCCCATAAGTTTTTACGAATCGGCTAATCGCATAAGTTCTAGTATGTCAACATAATTAGTTTTATCACTCACTATGGTGCCAGAAATGTGATTTTATTTGTTTGAGTTAGTTAGAAGTGTCAGATTACGTTATAGTTTACGCCACTAGACTCAGTTGAATATTTAGGATTTTTCAGTACTAAGTTTATTATGCACTTTTTCGGAGTGAATAGTAACCTCGATAAGCGTACTAAGTGCAGTGGTTTCAAAATCACAGTGTGAAATGTCCAAATTAGGTTAGAGAAGTTTTATTTGGACACTTGGCAAGATCTTAACCACACATAATGAATAGTATTAGATACTTGGCACAAAGAGAAACCATTAGATGGATTTGTGAAGGAAATCAATGTGTGAGATCATGCCACCTAAGCAAAACAGTTTTTTTTCATCTGATCAACCAAATTGAGTTAGATGAAGAGGGTTTCAACCCTAGTAAAACCCTAAATGGTTGGAATCCATTTGAAACCCCAAAAACTTGGTTGAAACCGAAACCCTAAACGGTTTCCCCAAACCCTAAAGTTGGCATTCAAACCCTTTTTGATCCAATTTCTAGTATTGTGTTTAATCACTTGATTAAATCACTTTCACATGCTTTTAATTTCTCAAATTCCTATTATGACATCTTTATCCAACATTTTAAACCTTAGAAATTTGATTGGGCCAAGAAAAATTGAATTTGGGCTTGATAGCATCTCAAACCCTAACCAAACCCCCTTTAAACCCCAAATTGAAGCCCACTTGGTTGAGGCCCACTAAAGCCCACGAATTTTGGCCACCTTGGCATAGCTTCTTGGAGAAATTTCCTCCCCCACTTGGCAGACCTTTCATTGCATCAAGTTGCACTCATTAATATGGAGGAACCCACCCCATCAAGTCCCATGTCTCATAGCCTTTGTAAGTTGTCTTTTGCCCCCCACTATCCTCTACATTATGTCACATGTCTACACCTCCACTCAATGATCATTAAGGTCCAAATATTCCCCCTAAAGAAGTCTTGAGTCGTGCAAGACACACTTGTTTCACTTTAATCATTTCTTCACCCCGTTCTTAGAGAGAAACCCAAAAGAGCTCTCTCGGGCAGATTTCTGGGTCTTTTTGCGTGGAGTTTTTCGACCCTTTGTAAGTATTTTCACACAATGACTCCTTCATAAAAGTTGTTCCTATTTGAGTCTAGTTTCCGTAGATGTATTTTTCGTATCATTCCATGGTCATTTGGTCGGTCAAAAGTATTTTTAACCATGGAAAGGTCATTCTGGGCGTGAATCTGGAGAGTGTGTTATGTTTTGGAGTTTTTGACCAAGCTAATGGATATATCTTGGTCCGAAAATTTTATGGAGTGTTCTTAGAATGTGTTTAAGAGTTTTCATTGAGGTTTTGTTGCATGAATAAAGATTTTGATGATAGATTTTATTAGATCTAGAAACATGAAAACTGGAAGTGACAAAACAGTTTTTATTTGGATAAAGTTTGAATATTTTGAGGTTTGATCTTACTCTAAAGGCTTTGATATTTTTATATGATGATCCTAAGTCTCTTATTTTCATGTTAGGATGTTATTTTGGAGATATTTAGTATTAGTTTCAAAGATATGATTTTTCTATGCAAGAGAATTTCGGTTAGGCCTAAGATTTGATGTTTTTAGGTTAGATCCATGTTTTATTGGGTTTTAGCCATGTGATTTTAATTTTGATGGTTGGATATTCTTTAGGACACGTTTTTAAACCATGTGATACTTTATTTCAAAGATCTCACCTTCTTAAGCCATTGATCAAGAGATTTATCAAAGCTAGTTAAGAAAAAGTTTCTGTTTTTGGACTAAGTGTAAAATCAAAAACTCCAAGTGTTATTTTTGTGATTTTGGTGACTTTAGTTTGATGATTTAAAGCATGGTTTATCTGAGGATGATGTTATGAATATGTTAGAAGTAAGATTAGATTTTTTGGAATTCTTGGAGATGTTTTGATTTAAGGACAAAGCTTGTGATTCAAGTGTTTTGATCTTTTTACAAAAAAGTTTGGTGTTGATTATTAGATTTTTCTGAATGGATGTTTCAAGTATGGTTTTAAACTTAGGATTGGAAGATGTTTGTTGTAAAATTTTGGTTTAAGCATGAGTTTTGAAGTTGGAAGGAATTGTAACAAAAATCAAGAGAAATGGCCTATGGATGTTTCGGCCATAGTGTGTTTTCCATAGTGATGTTTTGTTTTAAATTTTTCTGAGTTGATATTTGAGTTTAGAACAAAATTTACATGAGGAATGTAAATTTTGGATTTTTTTTGGAGTTAGGATATGAAATCCTTAAGTTATGGGTAAAATGGTCGTTTTCCCACATGTAGAGGGTAAAATGATAATTTTACTCTAAGATAACTTGTTTCCATGTTTCTAATTGTTAGTAATTAAATTTCTAACTTTTAGAATGACCTTTTACAGTTTCTCGTATATCGCACTTTATTCTCGTAGAACGTGACAATCGAGGTAAGTTAGCCTCTAACTTACTATCAGTTTATTGTGTATGTGTGATGGGTAAGAGAACTACAATTTATGTATGTATGTTATCGTATATGCCATGTCATGCTATGTCATTACATGTTTATCTGCTACGTATGATTTAATCTCTCATGAATAATTATCTGTTACATAATCTTTTCTATCATACAATGATGTATGTTATAAGTATGCCATGTTAAGTATGCCATGAAATGTTATGATTAAATCATATTGTGTCATTTACAAGTATACGCCATGTTAGAAAAGTATATGATATTAATTAATATCTCATGCATTAAGAAAGATAAGACATGTTATGTTACGTATAATACGTGGGGCCACAACAACTGTGGAGTACGTATTATATTTTATGTTACGTGAATACGTGGGGCCACAACAACTGTGGAGTACGTATTATATTTTTATGTTACGTGTATACGTGGGGCCACAACAACTGTGGAGTACGTATTATTATTTAATGTTACGTCTATACGTGGGGCCACAACAACTGTGGAGTACGTATTATTATTTAATGTTACGTATATACGTGGGGCCACAACAACTGTGGAGTACGTATTATATTTTTTATGTTACGTGTATACGTGGGGCCACAACAACTGTGGAGTACGTATTATATTTTCTGTTACGTGTATTCATGGGGCCACAACAACTGTGGAGCATGAAGTATGGGGCCACAACAACTGTGGAGCATACACTACGTGAGACACAGCAATTGTGACACGTAGAATACGTGGGGCCACAACAACTGTGGAGTACGTATTAAGTCAAGTTTCAGATCAAGTGCATGATAAGTCAAGTTTCAGATCAAGTTCATGTTTTGTTATGTACACGTACATGTTATGTTCATGATCAAGTTATGTTCCAAGTTCATGTTCACATCATGTTAAGTTCACGTTTACAGTATGTCTCAAGTTCACGTTTATGTCATGATATGTTCAAGTTTATGTTATTTTCAAGTTCATATTTATGTTATGCATGTTTACGTTCATGCTACATTTCAAGTCCATGTTATGTTTTAAACTCAAGTTCATGTCATGTTAAGTCAAGTTCAGTTCACGTTTAAGTTCTGGTTATGTCATGTTATATGTCAAGTTATGCTATGCTTATGTACGACTTTACTTATGCATTTATGCTTTTACTGCCATGCATGCATCTTTAACCTGTGTGTGAGTTTTATGTTAACTTACTGAGATTTGTAATCAAATCTCACTGTGGTAGTCCCAACTACCATTCCCCCCGAATGGTAGATCTTGTTACAGGACCCAAAGAAGAATTGGAATCTGACCATCTGAATACGGTCATCTAGGCTACGGTGCGATGTTGATGATGGTATAGTATTTAACTTAGGTTAATGCTTGTACTTTTGGAGTTGTATCTCAAGTATTCTTTTGATCACAACCATTTTGGACTAGTGTAGTGATCACGGCTTTTTAGTATGTTTTTATGTATGAAATATGTTTCAAGTATTTGGGATATTTTTAGTTTGGTGCATAGTATTGCTAAAGAAAAAAAATTATCCGCTGCGAATATTGCATAATGCTAGATGCATGTTAGGAACATTGCATCTTATATGTCATGAACGGGGGCAGGTAACCTTGTGTTGCATGTCTCGACGCTTCAAATGTCCGTTCAATCCCAAGCGGAATTTGGGGGCGTCACAGGTGGTATCAGAGCAATACGTCTCTGGGTTATAAATCCACATGTCCTTAGGAAATGCACCAAATACTAGGCTTGAGATTTTAGTATTCATTAGGCTTGAATTTCTTCGAGATCATGTGCAGAAAAGCGATATAGTATTAGAGTTCACAAACACATGATCAGTTAGCAGATATATTCACAAAACCTTTACCAGAAGATAGATTATATATGATTAGAAGAGAAATAGGTATGAAGCATGTTACGAATATCTCTTAAAGGATAAACCAGAGTTCATAAATATAGAGAGATTTAAAAAAAAAAATGCTTCTACATAAACTTGAGGTTCTTAGCCTCATGTTGGAGACGCTCATTCTCTTCATACAATATCATGTCATCCCTATTCATGGGAGCTGGCAAGCGGAATGAAGAATCCAATAGAGTTTTCAGCTGTTTATTCTGCTGCCGAAGGATTCCTTCCCTGGTGTGAGACTCTTGAACAATTCGTTGAAGTACAACAATTTGTTCTTTAAGCCTTTCAACCTCATGGTTTTTGGCTTGTACCCGCTGGGAAAAAGCAATAATAGAGGATGAGTAGCGAGTCCCAAGACTCACCAAGTCGTAGACAGCATCGGAGTCTGACTTATTAGCCATACTAGTATTTTCTTGCTGCAGCATGGCACCTATGGCAGCTGCAGAAAGGACAGGAGGTTGAGGTGCTGAATACCTCATGGTTGGATCTAGAGAAATGTTAGAAGAGTGAGCCATGGAGAAAAGAATTGAAAACTTAAGGCGAGAATGTTGAAGGAATGCAGAGGAGTTATAGAGATGAGAATAAGTTTTGATGCATATTGGATTGAGTTGAAGACTGATTTTATAGAGATAACATAAAGAAGAAGACAAACTTTTATCTCTTCAAATCTTATGTAGTCAAAAGAAATACAAGATCTGCTGGACACGTTTTGTCAAAAGTTTCTTTCTAAGCCAGCTAGATTAACAGTAGTTTGTCCCTATTTCTCTAGAAAACGATGAACCTCTGCTGTTAGCTGCCGATGTTGACCCTGTATCTGAATCCTTTCTCGTTCCAGCTCTTCTATTCGTGGTTGCAGATCATGAGCATACCAATCTGCAAATTTCTTCAACTCTTGGTTTTCTTGCTGTAGCCTTTTATTTTCTCTATCCTTATTAGCAAGCTTCTGTTGTAACTCAGATATTTG
>QGSO01007107.1:0-11286 GCA_011037825.1 Carya cathayensis | reverse complement strand
GCCACAACAACTGTGGAGTACGTATTATACTTTTATGTTACTTATAATGCGTGGGGCCACAACAACTGTGGAGTACGTATTATATTTTATGTTACTTATAATGCGTGGGGCCACAACAACTGTGGAGTACGTATTATATTTTATGTTACTTATAATGCGTGGGGCCACAACAACTGTGGAGTACGTATTATATTTATGTTACTTATAATGCGTGGGGCCACAACAACTGTGGAGTACGTATTATATTTTATGTTACGTATAATGCGTGGGGCCACAACAACTGTGGAGTACGTATTATATCTTATGTTACTTATAATGCGTGGGGCCACAACAACTGTGGAGTACGTATTATATTTATGTTACTTATAATGCGTGGGGCCACAACAACTGTGGAGTACGTATTATATTTATGTTACTTATAATGCGTGGGGCCACAACAACTGTGGAGTACGTATTATATTTATGTTACTTATAATGCGTGGGGCCACAACAACTGTGGAGTACGTATTATATTTATGTTACTTATAATGCGTGGGGCCACAACAACTGTGGAGTACGTATTATATTTTATGTTACATAAAGTATGGGGCCACAACAACTGTGGAGCATACACTACATGAGACACAGCAATTGTGACATGTAGAATACGTGGGGCCACAACAACTGTGGAGTACGTATTATATTTTATGTTATGTGTATTCATGGGGCCACAACAACTGTGGAGCATGAAGTATGGGGCCACAACAACTGTGGAGTACGTATTATGTTTTATGTTACTTGAATACGTGGGACCACAACAACTGTGGAGTACGTATTAACGCACTTATTAATCAAGACAATTGAATAAGATTCCAAGTCTATGTTAAGTCCAGTTTCAGATCAAATACATGATAAGTCAAGTTTTAGATCAAGTCCATGTTATGTTATACTCACGTACATGTTATGTTCAAGTTTATGTTATTTTCAAGTTCTTATTTATGTTATGCAGGTTTACGTTCATGCTATATTTCAAGTCCATGTTATGTTTCACGTTCATGTTATGTTGTTTGTTCATGTTATGTTTTAAGCTTAAGTTCATGCCATGTTAAGTCAAGTTCAGTTCACGCTTAAGTTCTGGTTAAGTCATGCTATATGTCAAGTTATACTATGTTTATATATGACTATAATTATGCATTTATGCTTTTACTGCCATGCATGCATTTTTAACCTGTGTGTGAGTTTTATGTTAACTTACTGAGATTTGTAATCAAATCTCACTGTGGTAGTCCCAACTACCATTCCCCCCGAATGGTAGATCTTGTTACAGGACCCAAAGGAGAATTGGAATCTGACCAACTGAATACGGTCGACTAGGCCACGGTGCGATGTTGATGATGGTATAGTATTTAACTTAGGTTAATACTTGTACTTTTGGAGTTGTATCTCAAGTATTCTTTTGATCACAACCATTTTGGACTAGTGTGATGATCACGGCTTTTTAGTATGCCTTTATGTATGAATTATATTTCAAGTATTTGGGATATATTTAGTTTGGTGCATAGTATTGCTAAAGAAAAAGATTATCCGCTACGAATATTGCATAATGCTAGATGCATGTTAGGAACATTGCATCTTATATGTCATGAACGGGGGCAGGTAACCTTGTGTTGCATGTCTCGACGCTTCAAATGTCCGTTCAATCCCAAGCGGAATTTGGGGGCGTCACACATGTTAGGAACATTGCATCTTATATGTCATGAACGGGGGCAGGTAACCTTGTGTTGCATGTCTCGACGCTTCAAATGTCTGTTCAATCCCAAGCGGAATTTGGGGGCGTCACATAACCCACCCATCCCCGGCCTCAAACGGTCACCAGAGCGGCTCCCACGAGCTCAACTCCGATTTGCCCTTTTTTCGCCTCTACCGGCGTTTTCGCCGCCACCCACGGCCAAAACTCACTTCCACTAGCTTCATAAACATCCCTAGACCATTTCCTATCAATTTGGTGTCTTGGTTTGTCCCCGGTCAAAAGTGGGTATTTTGCGACCCACGGGAACAGTGCATTTGCACTGTTACGTTGCTTTCGCATCGCCGTTCGCTTCGCGCCGAAGCTTCTAAAAATCCTATATAGCGCTGTAAGTATTTTCCAAACTCTACTTTTAGATTTAAATATATTTTCTCATATCAATAAATTTATCTGGTTGGTTTGCTGATTCCGGACTGAGTCCGAGGAGTTCGGGGGTCGGATGGATGGAGGACGGAGTTGCTTGTTTTTTGTGCTATGGTTGAATTTATTGTCGAGCATTGAAATTGGCATTTACATGGCGCATGCACTGTATTTTATTTTATTGAGAAAATCCTTTTTATTGGCGTAAATGGATTTTTGGGAGTGTGCGTATCACGAGCCCAAGCCGGGATGGGTTATTATCTCGGTGGAGCTCCTCTGGTCACTCGGGAGTGGATAATACTGAGTGACATCCCCTGGGTTGTCGCCGGGCGACGACCGGATCGCACGATACGGTAACGCTGTCGTGTCGACTCCGTGGTCCTTTTAGTGGCGGGGACTAGAGGATGGCCTGGCCAGGTACGCGCGAGATGGAGGCGCGAGTCTGGGCATCACTCGTGTAGGGTCACACGCGTAGACGTTACCTGCGGTGTGGCACAGAGCCAGAGTGTGCGGATGATCCCTAGGGGAGATCATGGTGCATGCATAATCGGTTGGTTTTTATGGTTTTCGGATAGGGCCATTTTCTGGGAAAATGGCGATGGCTTGTGATCCATTTTCGGGAAAATGGTGGTTTGGGCCATTATCTGGGATAATGGCGAGGCTTGGTTTTAAAGGTATGTTTTTAAGCCAAATGGGTTTTTGGCGTGCGTGGAAAATATGTTTGATGAGTTTTGGATTGGCATTCATTCATGCATATTGTTTGAGTTTAATATGCTTTTATCTAGTGGTGTTTGGATTTTACTTACCTGCGGCACCATTTTTGGTACCGTAGATTTTGATGCAGGTTCGAGGAGGAGGAGGAGGCTGAGCCCGAGGATGCGGCTCCGCCGGAGTTCTGATTGAAGTTATGCTTTGTACTTGTTTTAAACAATATTTATACTCTGTAATATTTTATTCTGTACCTTTGAACCGTTTGTATTTTATTTAAGAAAAAAATTCTGGTACTTAGTATTTGACTTTGCTTCCGCTGCGTATCTTCTTGTGCACATTGTCGCTTGCACACACTTGCACTCTCGATAGGTGGTGACCCGGTTGTCACCATCCGCGCTCGAATTCCCCGTTGGTACGTGGGGATTTTGGGGGCGTCACACTATATGCAAGTACTAGTAGTATTATCCATTCAAGCTAGCTCCAAAACGCAAATATCATGTGTGTACAATATAAGCGAGTTATAATTATAATTGCTGAAATGCCCATATAGTGGGTCCAAAAGTTTAGTACATGTAACCATAATCAGAATTTTCCAAAATAAATCGCCAAAACAATAACCACGACATTGAAATCAAAATAATGAAAGTGGTTTTCTCCAATTTTCACTTATGCCTCTCTAAATCAATTTCTAGTCGATGTCTACTGGTTTGGATGTCCATTGAAAACATATCTTAAGAAGTTTGGTTTTTAATCGGTTAATTGTCTTTTGTTTATATGCTGGTATTTCCGAGTCATACCAACATAAAAACCTGCAAAACTTGTAGCGCCCCAGTCCCGGAGGTTCGGAGTGTCAGCTCCTATTACATAAAATCATCTCCAATAAGTCAATAGTATGCTCCAAAATTTCAAATAAATTATAAATTCATTTATTTCAACCAAATATATATGTTCCTCCATCAGACCCCTTTAGAAATATTTCAATAAAATAAAATAAAATCTCCATAGACTTGGACATATCTATAACTCGAAACACCAAAATAACGTAAAATAATAAAATCTACTAATAGAACTCTCTAATAGATACTTGTACCATTTGACACTTATTTATCTACGATCATCAAACCTTGTTAACACTTCCTACTCTTCACTTCTTGCTGAGGCATCAAAATTATCTAAAATATGTTGTAGAGATAAGGGGTGAGTTATCAACAACTCAGTAAGCAGAGAAGATATACTAGTGTGCAAACATGAGCATTTACAGAGTCCAGTATACAAAACAAAATATTTTCCAAGGTTATCATGTAGAACAAAACATATTTTAAAACGTGATAGAGCGATAGTTTTAAGATACATAAAACCTAAAGTACTTTGGCCTAACATAACATGAGCATCACCATCACATCTAAACAGAGCATTTCACAAAATAGAGACCATGTTTAACCCCTAATAGGATTGTGCTATTCCCGATGGCCAAACCGGATAGAGACAGAGGTGAATCTTCCCCTTATTATTCTCAAAGCCCCGAATGCGCATACAGGAAAAACCACAAAAGCCACATTGCTTCCAAAGTGAGTGTGCTTAGAGACAAAGGAGTTGATACCAACCCAAATGGAGTAGAGCAAAGCAGGGATCAGAATCAGATACAAAACTAGTACACTATGCCAAAGGTTTTTCAGATGCCGTATCAAAAGAAAACAGAGAACCAAAACATATTCAGATCATTCTCACATATTGAAAACAAAAGTCGAAACATCTTTCTAAATCAATGCACAATTTTTTTAGAATTTCAATATCGCTCATTTTTTACATTTTAGAGACATTATAACAAAATATAGCTCATGTCTACATAATGCATGTCAGAAAAATTTTCCCTTTTCATACAAATTTCATGAGTAATGCAAATAAACGACAAATGTTGTTTTTTCTAAGTTCTAATTTCTTAACAAAACATGCGAAATTTTCAGAAAGTCAATTTCAATCTCAATAATTCGTGTAAAACCTAGTATAGGAACTCCGCTTACATAGACTTTTTAACTTTTTTGAATTTCCTCACAACAATGTCAAATGATTATCAATTGTCACCTATAAAAATTCAAGAAACCTTGAGTAAATCTCCAATTGAATAGTTACCTCATATTTATACCTGAAATACTTAATTTAATTCCTCAAAACCTAAAATTCTCTTAACAGTATCCTAAAACAACAGTATCCTAAAATACCAGCTTAACAAAATAAGCCCACAACACCTTAAAGCATTATAACAAGCTTTTGAAATAAAACCTAGCCTTAACACAAAAAAAAAAAAATACAACCCGAGTTAAGCCCATTATAAGATCAAAACACCTTTAATAATAGACCCATCCCAATCCGAAAGCATTAGACTTGCCAATAGTTGAATTTAAGGGTAAGACCATAATTTTACTAACTCTTGTATGTAACACAATGTAATAAAAACATTCCTAAAGCCAAGGAGTTGAGCGGCGATAGCACATACACCTAAGGAAGAACAAAGAGACAACGACACTGTGGGAGAGGTGTGACGGAGCTGAGCTGTGTGCGACGACGGTGCTATCAAACCAAGTGGCTGCACAATAGAGAGAGAGAGAGAGAGAGAGAGAGAGAGAGAGAGAGAGAGAGAGAGAGAGAGAGAGAGACTCATGTAGGTAGAGAGAGAGCATGGTGGCTTAAGCTCACCGATGGGAAAACTGTTCGGCTTTTGGCAAGAGGTGTGATGACCCGCTTTTATGTGTATTTTCACTGAAGGAATATTTTAATTTAATTAAATATTTTATAGTGCTTTTATTTTAAATTATCGAGTTTTAAATGGATTTTATTAGGCTGGATTTAAATTGTGATTTAATTTATTTTGGCTTGTTTTTGGTTTTAAAAATTTAAATAGTTGGTTTTTACTATTTATTTATTTTATTTTAGTTTATTGATGTGTTTAAAATATTTTATTGGGGTTTATTTATTTATTTGATGTAGTGTTAATTTATTTTAATCGTTTTATGTTTTTATACCGTTTTCGGCTGATCAGTCTTCGGACTTCCGACGTGAGGACTGGACCTCATTAATTTCCTTCATCTTTTTCTTTTTTCTTTTCTTTTCCTCTTCTTTTTCTTTTTCCCTTTTTTTCTTTTTTCTTTTCTTTTTCTCTCTTTTTTTCCCTCTCCCGTTCGGTCTCTCTCTCTCTCCCCGCGTTCCTCTCTTTCTCTCTCTCTCCTCACCCACGCCGGAAAGCCTTCCCGCCCAGGCCCGCCGTTCGCCGGCGTCGTGCCTGACGCCACACCCACCGGTCGACTCCCCTCCGGCCGGTGATCATCCCCTCCAACTCCCAGCCCCAACCGGCCGGCCGTTTGGCCGGAAAACGCCCAACAAGCCGCACGGCTTTAAGCCCGATCCGCCGCCGTCGCTCCACCTCCGGCCACCACCTCTTCACCACTTCTTCCCCTACTCCTTACCGACCTAACCCACCCATCCCCGGCCTCAAACGGTCACCGGAGCGGCTCCCACGAGCTCAACTCCGATTTGCCCTTTTTCCGCCCCTACCGGCGTTTTCGCCGCCACCCACGGCCAAAACTCACTTCCACTAGCTTCATAATCATCTCTAGACCATTCCCTATCAATTTGGTGTCTTGGTTTGTCCCCGGTCAAAAGTGGGTATTTTGCGACCCACGGGAACAGTGCATTTGCACTGTTACGTTGCTTTCGCATCGCCGTTCGCTTCGCGCCGAAGCTTCTAAAAATCCTATATAGCGCTGTAAGTATTTTCCAAACTCTACTTTTAGATTTAAATATATTTTGCTCATACAATAAATTATCTGGTTGGTTTGCTGATTCCGGACTGAGTCCGAGGAGTTCGGGGGTCGGATGGATGGAGGACGGAGTTGCTTGTTTTGTTGTGCTATGGTTGAATTTATTTGTCGAGCATTGAAATTGGCATTTACATGATGCATGCACTTGTATTTTATTTTATTGGATAAAATCATGTTTTATTGGCGTAAATGATTTTTGGGAGTGTGCGTATCACGAGCCCAAGCCGGGATGGGTTATTATCTCGGTGGAGCTCCTCTGGTCACTCGGGAGTGGATAATACTGAGTGACATCCCCTGGGTTGTCGCCGGGCGACGACCGGATCGCACGATACGGTAACGCTGTCGTGTCGACTCCGTGGTCCTTTTAGTGGCGGGGACTAGAGGATGGCCTGGCCAGGTACGCGCAAGGTGGAGGCGCGAGTCTGGGCATCACTCGTGTAGGTGTCACACGCGTAGACGTTACCTGCGGTGTGGCACAGAGCCAGAGTGTGCGGATGATCCCTAGGGGAGATCATGGTGCATGCATAATTGGTTGGTTTTCATGGTTTTCGGATATGGGCCATTTTCTGGGAAAATGGCGATGGTCTTGTGATCCATTTTCGGGAAAATGGTGGTTTGGGCCATTATCTGGGATAATGGCGAGGCTTGGTTTTTAAGGTTATGTTTTTAAGCCAAATGGGTTTTTGGCGTGCGTGGAAAAATATGGTTCGCGAGTGTTATGCATTGGCATTTATTCATGCATATTGTTTGAGTTTAATATGCTTTTATCTAGTGGTGTTTGGGTTTTACTTACCTGCGGCACCATTTTTGGTACCGTAGATTTTGATGCAGTGTTCGAGGAGGAGGAGGAGGCTGAGCCCGAGGATGCGGCTCCGCCGGAGTTCTGATTTGAAGTTATGCTTTGTACTTAGTTTTAAAACAATATTTATATCATGTAATATTTTATTCTGTACCTTTGAACCGTTTGTATTTTATTTAAGAAAAAATTCTGGTACTTAGTATTTGACTTTGCTATCCGCTGCGTATCTTCTTGTGCACATTTGTCGCTTGCACACACTTGGCACTCTTCGATAGGGTGGTGACCCGTGATGTCACCATCCGGGCGCCTCGAATTCCCCGTTTTCCGTACGTGGGGATTTTGGGGGCGCCACAAGAGGAAATCGGGGCCTCTTGGGCATTTGATAGTGGTTCGAGGTAAGGCCCATAGTGACTGGTTGGTTGCTCAAGGATAGCAATTTTTGCACCGTGCGACGCTTGTGGTGGCTAGGTAGCTTCTGGTCAGGTCATGCTTAACACGAGGAATTGCAGTTTAAGGTGGAACTGATGGTTGGAGGTTGCTCTATTTTTAGTGACTAAAACAGGGGACTGTTTTGGATGTGGGCATGGCCATGCCACTTGGTGGTTGTTGTGGCCTTGGATGCGGGAAGGTTGAGTTGTGGCTATGTAGTTCTTCATGGGATCGGATGGAGATGCAGTGGCTCAATTGTAACAACCCGCTCCTTCTTCCTCTTATAGTTACGGACCTCGTTCTGCATGCCGAGCCTCAATGTCATGTTTTAAAAGATACTAAGTGGATGTTTAAGCAAGCCAAGTGTTTTAAAGCATTCAGATATTTTAAATGTCCTGAAAATATTTAAATGGGATATTTCCAGTATTATAAGATTAAGCTTAATTTTAAATAAGACAATTATAATATTTTTGAAGAGCTCCAGAAATATTAGAATTATAGGAAATAATTTTAATTAAATGATTTTAGTCATTTAAAAATATTATGAGATTTAAATTATGTTGAAAATTCTAAATTAATTTAAATAGTTTTATTCTCTTCAAGTAATTGACAAGACTTTATCATTTTAATTAATGATGAAGGAATATTATTTTATGAACTTTAATATATAAAATAATATTCTATCTTAATTCCTCTCAATATTTTAAGTTAAATTAATGTCTACGCATTTTCAAATCAATATTTAACCTCATCGTTAGATCGTTTTGAAGATCCCAAAACGAAGGACCTAGATTAAATACCCAAATCCCAGCCTTTTCCCCTCACTTTTTCCTTTCCCTTCTCCCTCCTTTGTCTCCCCTTGAGCCCGATGGGTAGCAACCCTCCCCCTATGATGGGAACCAAGGTGGGCCTACTCTTAAAGATCCTTTGCAAGTTCCAGATGGGCCAATTACAAGATCAAGAGCCAAGAATATCAAGGAAGCAATGCAAGAATTAGTACAAACCACTTGGGCAGAAGCTAGCAAGAGCCCAACACTCAAGATGGGCTTGAAAGAAGAAGAACCAGCTTTGATCCACTTGATCCAAGTTGTGGAAGCCTTGACTTACAGATGGGGCCTTTAGATATTAAGGCTTTCAATTTGTTTAAAAGGATTTTTATTATTAGTTTAGAATAAGTGGGCTTGAGGATGCTTAGCCCACATGTCTTATTTCTTATGAACTAGGGTTTTTGGGAAGGCCTTGTATTTTGGCCAAGCGCTTATTTGGAAAGATATTATTTTATTTGAACTAGGGTTTAGAAGTTACTGTAGCAAGACACTGTTCATGCTACAGTATCGCGCGGCTACTGTTCACTAAAGGGCATTTTTGAGAGAGAGGGTCTCAAATTTTAGTTTAGTTTATCATGTTTTGGGGAGGGTATTTAAAGGATGTAACCAGCCACTCCAAGGGTTAGACTTTTATTCTGAATTTTAATTTTGAGTGAGTTTTCTGCTCTTGTTCTTGATTGAACTCTTGAACTTATCAAAGGTAAATCACAACCTTTGTGGCGTTCCTCCTTGTAATTTGGGTTCTTGAGATGGGATTTCAACGGGTCTAGATTTTAATATAATCTAGGTTCTTGAAACGAGTTCCCAACGGGTCTAAATTCTCCATCCATAGACTTGAGTTTGGCTTTCATGGGTTGTTTTTCCAATAGTGTTGTTGGGTCTCAAAGCAAGTCGATTGGGGTTCACATCATTTGGTATTCAGAGCTCGGTTTCCAATCAGGTCTGATTCTATCTTTTTTTTATTGTGTTGTTAATTCTAGGGCTTCATTGTTCTAGGGTTGAAAAAAAAAAAGTTGCAGAAATTTGTTTTTCCTAGGGCAGCCAATTTATTCTATCATTTGGGTTTCATGTTCATCATCATAGGGTGGCTAAATTTCTTGTTTGAGAGCTGCCAAAAATTTGCACCATCTAGGGTTTGTAATTTCTAGGGTTTCATTCCCTTCTATTTTCCTTATCAATTTTTATGTGTTTGAATTCAATTGTTTGATTATCACAATTGGATATTTTCGTTTGTGGTTGAATTGTTGAGAAAAGAAAAGAAAAAAAAGGAAAGGAAAAGAAAAGAAAGGAAAAGAAAAGAAAAGAAAAGAAAATTCGAAAAAAAAAATTCAAAAAAAAAATAAAAATGAGAGAATGATTTTGGGTATGAAATACTTTGCCATATAAAATTGAGTGCTTTGTCATTTATTAAGCCTTATCTTCAAACAGGCTGAGTACATCTTAATAGTTGGTACCTTGTTTCGTAATTACTCTTTCCAGCGTATAAATTCCTTGAGTCTCGGGTCATTTTATTCCTTCCGTGGTTTCTCTTGTTCTTATTTCTTGAACCTAATTACTAGTTGGGATAAAATAAGGTTGTATTGTCTTAATTGAGTTCAATTAGTTCTTAAAGAGCTTGAGTGGGAAAAACTCTTGAGGTAAAAGGCAAGAGAGTGTGAGATCATTATCGGGAAAAAGCCAATTAAGAGTGTGATACACGAGTGGAGTGCCATTATTCGAGTGTAAACACGTAAGGGAGCGTGTGAGGTCTTTTTTCCACTAACATTTTTTTTGTGCAGCATGTACTATGTCTCATAATAGGGACTTAACATCGATGGGGGTGGCAGACAATTCATTCTTTTTGTTGCAGTCCATGCAACAAAAGTTTGAAAGGTTAAATTTGAAGTTGGGAAAGTGAGGGATAAGATGGAACAACAAGGTGCATTGATTAGAGATTTGCAAAGTGGGAGAGATAGGAGGAGACGTGAGCCTAGTATTAAGAATAGGTACGATAAGAATGAAGAGTATGGCGAGTCTCTTGTTGTTAGGCATGCTCCCAATACAGAATTTAAGATGGATGATATAGAGCAGCAAAGAGAGAACATTTTTCATACTAGATGCCACATCAACAACAAGGTATGTAGTATGATCATTGATGGAGGAAGTTGTATTAATGTGGCTAGCACTACTTTAGTTGAGAAACTGAATTTACCTACCTTGAAACACCCTAGACCATACAAGTTGCAGTGGTTGAATGATTGTGGGGAGGTTAGGGTAAATAAGCAAGTGTTAGTTTCTTTTTCAATTAGGAAGTACAAGGATGAGGTCCTTTGTGATGTAGTGCCTATGCATTGTGGTCATATTTTGTTGGGGAGGCCGTGGCAGTATGATAGAAGGGTGATCCATGATGGGGTCAAGAACATATATAGCTTTGTAAAGGATGGAAAAATAATCAAACTTGCTCCTTTAACTCCAACACAGGTCCATGAGGACCAATTGAAGTTGAAAAGTGAGGTTGATCAAAAAAGAAAGAGAGAAAGTGAGATTGATCAAAAAAGAAAGAGTGAAAGTGAGGTTGAT
>QGSO01006604.1:0-19954 GCA_011037825.1 Carya cathayensis | reverse complement strand
TTGTTATTAATTATTTTTTAAATAAATATCTTTTATTAAAATAAATTTATTATTATTACAAATAATTATTTTTATTTTTAATAACTCGTCACTCATGTTTTTTTATAATCACGCCGCAAACATGCACGTTCATGATAGAAATGTCATTTTCATGCTATTATATTAATAATAGGAGAAAGCTTTATCAAATGAATAGTGGGCTGTGATATATTTAATGCATATACGTGCTTATAGGGTCATTACCCGTGGTCATTTTATATTGATCTTATTCAGCACTGTCCTAAAAATAAAGAGAAGAAGTGTAGAATCAGCTAGAGATCCGTCCAGAGTTGTCGGCAAACTCGATTTGACTGTTCATGTGGTTAGGTCGTATTACGTTAAATTACGGCCGGATTGATTAATCAAGATTCAAAACTAAATAATTTTATTTATCTAATTATTATAATTTTTTTAAATTTATATATAAAATAGAATAAATAATTTAATTTTTTAAATCTCAATATAAAATTAAAATTAAAAAAATTATATTATAATAATATTTTATTTATTATTATTCAAAAAATCTTATTTTATTTCATTTTATTTGTCTAATCAAACAAGGTCTAGTGATATAGGGAAAATCCAGGTTAAAGTGTAATAATTATACTGTATCAATTTATGTCAATTTATAAATTTAATTATATAAAATTTATATACACTGCTGAAAACAAATAAATAAAGTTTAATACATGTTGTTGATTAACTTGATTTTGCTTGAACTTCAGATAAAATGAATTTTTATAAAAGTTATCAGAATTGATGCTTAAGGAGTCACCCCCAAAATACCGAAATTAACCGAATTTTTTCAACTTTGTTTTGAATAAGAAAGATTTTTATAACTGGTTCATCTTTTAAAAAGATTCAAAAAGCGAAAAGAAAATTAAAAATTAAAAAATATATATTTCCGTCAAATTTTGGATGCTCGAGTAGCAGTGTTCTTAAGCTAATTATAATAATGGGTGCCTCAGAGGCCAAGCTAGTTGCTGTGGTGTAGTGGTTATCACGTCAGTCTTACACACTGAAGGTCCCCAGTTCGATCCTGGGCAGCAACAATCAGCCGCATCTTGACTGTTTTGCTCTGTTTTTGACATTTTTGAGCCGATATACGGTACAGCATCTCTTCTAGGGCTTGTAGTGAGATGAATAACACATCGAAACCCCGGTTTTCCATCACGAGTTTTCGTCCAAAATCTATCTGGACGTATACGAAGTCTCTCCCTCGTCTTCAACAACTAAAACCCTGAAACCCAAAAACCCCTCTTGGCTTTGCTTGCTTGTTTCTTCCTCCAAAGTCCAAATGAAGCTTTTATTGCCAAGAATATTGCCTCTGCGTCCTTTGTTCCCTGCTCAAAAGCTTTTGGCTTATTTCTTCTCCTCGAATGCCGGAGTTTCTCTGTACAGAAGGATATCACCGGTGGGTGACCCTAACGTTTCCGTTGTGCCAATTCTGGATCAGTGGATCCAAGAAGGTAGGCATGTGAACAAAGAAGAGCTTCAGAGGATCATCAAGGAGCTCAGAGATTACAAACGCTTCAAGCACGCTCTCGAGGTCGAGTTTGGATCTTTTAAATAATAATGATAATTCCCTTCTTTCTGTTCTCCCGGTTTGAGTTACATCGTGACATTTGAAAATCATCTACTACGTGAAAATGAATAGGATTAAAAGTGTTAGAAAAGAAGGGGTAATTATGATTCCCTCGAATTGTCGTTTCTTATATGATTATTGTTGTTTCTTTCATTAATTTCCGTCATAATCCACCAGTTAAGGCCAAAGGGTGTAAAGATCGATATGGGGGGAGAATTATATATAACATCATGGTTCTAAATAGCTGCGAATTGTCATTCTTGTTTCTTAGAGTTAGACCACAGAAATTTCTGTCCTTGGTGATGAAGGTATTATAGACTAATGAGATGATGTTTATAAAGTCGGTTTTAGGAATAAGTGAGAAATGATGGCCAATATAAACATAAATTGTTGATTGGTCTGGCAGTGGGTACTTTTCTCTTTGCTTTTTTTTTTCCTTCAATTTTGACATATTTTTTTAAGTTGAAGCCAGTACTTTTGGGAGAAATAATCAAGCTGATCGAGGTGGAGAATATTTATCATATCACTGAACTATATTTCACAAGCCTGCATGGTAAAATTGTGTTGAGATATTACTTATAAAAAAAAAATTAATAATAGTGTTGAACTATTTAACATGGAAGTATAAGGCACATCACTGTTGAAAGGTGGTACGCTCTGCTGCCTTAACGCTGTATCCTTGCAATGATGAAACTCCAAGTGGATATGTGTTTATACTTCATGGGTTTTGTTCGCTCGCTATTTGAGTGTACTGTATGTTTGCTATGATTACATTGGCAAGGCAAAGATTCTCTAGCGACGGGCTGGCTCATATCTAGTTCTGTTGAGTATTTTTATAACTTATAAGGATTTTTGGACTCTCTCTCCTGCTGCTTTGAATATGAATGGGGGCATCTTGAACATTCTTGAGGTTTTTTGTGTCAACTATTGAAATAACTAGTTAATCTAAGCGGTGCAAGTTTAAAATCATGCCTATCTTTAGAAATGCTTAGTTGATGATTTGATTTATATGTACTCGGTGCAGAAGTATCCTTCACCCCAGACCCCACCCCTCCAAGCCCCTTTTTGACCCTTTCCCACCTCCTTCAAACTGCAATAATGCCAAAAGCTCTGGGTTAGGTATTTAGTGGTAGGTTGATCAATCCCATTCATTTATGCAAACATGTTTATTCATATCATATATATTCAGAATTCTTATACCTGATTATTTTTTCGCTTGTTCTTTTTCCAGATATCTGCATGGATGAGCGAGAAAAGGTACATGCCACTGTCAACAGATGATATTGCCACGCGGATGAACTTAATCTCGAGAGTTCATGGCCTAGAACAAGTAGAGAATTATTTCAATAACATCCCAAAACACTTGAAAGGTTTTGTGGTTTATACTGCTCTTCTCAACTGCTGTGCCTATGAAAAGTCTATGGAGAAAGCCGAGCTTGTTATGCAGAAGATTATAGACATGGGGTTTGCTAGGACACCTTTATGTTATAATATTCTGATAAATATGTACTACAAAATCGGGGAACATGAAAAACTGGATGCCTTAGTGCTCAAAATGGAGGAAAAGGGCATCAATCCTGACAAATACACTCTCAGCATCCGGCTTAGTGCATATGCTGCCCTCTCTGATGTGGAGGGAATAAACAAGACCATTAAAAGGATGGAAGCTGATCCACATATAGTTCTGGACTGGAAATCTTATTCCATTGCAGCAAGTGGATATCTAAAAGTTGGGCTACTAGACAAGGCTTCGGAAATGGTGAAGAAATTGGAGGGACTGATAGCAAATTCCAAAAGGAGCAGTCTTGCATTCAATCTGCTTCTCAAACTGTATGCAGAAATGGGGAAGAAGGATGAGCTGTACCGCATCTGGGAACTTTATAAGGAGAAGGAAAAAATATACAATAAGGGCTACATAAGCATGATAAGCTCACTTTTAGCATTTGATGATATCGAAGGTGCAGAGAAGATTTTTGAGGAGTGGGAATCCATGATATTATCATGGGACTTTCGTGTTCCAAACTTAATGATTGATGCATATTGTAGAAAGGGTCTTCTAGTAAAGGCTGAAGCCCTCGTAAACAAGGCCATGACTAAAGGAGGAAAGCCTTCATTTGATTCATGGTATTATTTGTCTTGTGGATATCTTGAAGATATGAAATATCAAAGGCGTTGGAGACTATGAGGAAAGCAGTTGCATTATGCCCACCTGGATGCAAACCCAACAAGGAAATATTGGCAACCTGTTTGGAGTACTTGGAAGGGAAGGGAGATGTGGAAGGAGCTGACAAGTTCATAGATTTACTTAGGGTTGAGGGTATATTCTCTGCTCTTGCTCACGACAGGTTACTGAAATACATTAAGGATTTGAAATCAAACTCCAATGAACACTTTCAAACGGAAGGGAATATTTTGACTGGGGATAGCAGCTTCTGATTTGCCAAAACATCTTAGGTCCCCAAGCTCAGGAGCCTATAAATCTTCTGTAAACTTTTTCCATATGCCATGCCAGGAGTGTCAGGGTTTCCTTCGTCATGTTTATGGATGATGGGATTATTTCAGGACATGAAACGCAGTAATGCAGGATATGGGATTACCAATTGAGACTGCAATTTTTTGGCTTCCGAATCTTCTACTCACTGATCTCTAATCAACTTTGTCATTGTTCTACATAAGAGTAATTCATACTCATAGGCCAGTTTAGTCTCCAACACTACACACCAACTGAGCTGGCAGACCCGGTCTCTTAAAAAGGGTCTAATCCCTCTTTGCTCTCCCCCCTCCCTGCCGAATCATAAATAATTTTCTTCTAAACGTACATAATTTACCGTTACCCCTAGGTTAATAAATCTCTGTTCGGAGCCTAATTAGGAAGAAGAGTACTGCTATGGCCACCGATGGAGGCTGCTGCTAGGCCAAAATATTTTTTTCTTATTTTGTATTTTTTTTCACATCATTTTTTAATAGTTTTAAATATTTAAAAAAATATAAAAAATCACAATAATATTAAAAGAAATTTCTTAATCACTAAGAAATAAAAAAATAAAAAAAATGGGAGTGGTGGCTCCCAGCGGGCGATATAGCATTTTCCTTAGGAAGAAATGGATAGGATACTAATTAAGATAGCGATGCTTATGACTAATCACATCATCACCAGGAGCATGCTATTATTTCTTGGTGTCATTGGAATTTGGCAGAGACATGAGAAGAGATAATGAGAGTATTGGCATTGGTTTCATCAAAAGTCAAGCCAAATACATAAATTGATGAAGTAGTGTAAAATACTGCTGCATTGATCTCGACAAACATTAAAATGTGAAGTTTTGACCTACAGTGATTCTCCCTTTTCCTTCAAATTTGAAGGCTACTGTTCGTTCATCAACCATACGTTTTATTCCAGTTTTAATAACAGAGGCTCTTTATTATTTCGTTTCCCTCCCTGCGTGTTCTCTCCCCTTTTTCTTCCTTTTTGGTTCTTCGCAGTGCACCCTAACCTTTTGGCCTCTCTTCGATTCTTCACACGGAAATCAAATTGGTTGCAGAACACCGATTTCTCTTCATCAAAATTTCGCGCGAGCTTCTTCTCTGAAGGCATCCCGCGTGTTCTCTCTCCCCCTTTCTCTCTTTCTCTCGTTTTCAAGCTCTGCACCGCTTCTTCCTCCCTACGATTCTTCACGCAGAATCAGAGTAAGGCTTTTCGCTAGGTTGGTCTCTTCTCAGGTTCGCAAGACCTCAACTCAGATTTTAGGTTCATCTCATGCCAAAGATTTCAGGCTTTTTGGCATCTTGAATATGTTTTTAACGAGTATTTTCAATAGATATCTAGCATTCGATTGTTTTTAACGAGTATTTCGCTAGGTTGTTTTTTTTTTTCTTTTCAATTTTACTCGCGTGTCATGTGCATGACTGGATACTTTTCAATAGATATCTAGCATTCGATTGTAATCCTTGTAGTCTCACTGCACTTACATTTGATCCGTTTGGTTGCTAAGAATATGGAAGAAGTGAAAAGAAATGAAATGTGATTTAGAGCCATGTTTTTAAAAAATTGGCTTTGACAGGATTAAATTGCCACTGTAACTAGTGCATATAGTGGTATGAGGCTCAGTTAAGGGAAGATTTTACTGTTGAGTTCCCAACATCAACACATCTGAAGTTAATTTCTTTTTTCGTTTCACATTATCTCGGTATTCTTATATTAATGAATAGCATAATATAAACTACCCTCAGATCCAAGCATTCTGCTTGTTTGATTTCTGTTCTCAGAGAATGGACTCTCTTCCTAATGCCATTCTTCAGCATATCTTGTCGCAGATAAACACTTAGATATTCTTGCCCCGCTGTAAATGTCCCTATTTGGGATCTTATGGGCTGAGTGTTCATCAATAAGATATCCTACTGTAGCTACTTCAATAACATTTGTGTTTATGTTTGTACATAATCTGAATGTTGGAAAGGTTATTTATTAGCTCATTATATTTCTGCATTGAATCTAAGATTATGGAGATATGCAGCTGCTAGTTTAGGTTTCCAAATGGTCAATTTTTACCTGCAATATTTTAATCTGGATGTTGGCTATATTAAGAAATATATATTGATGGTTCGGTTAATTTTCTCTCAAGGTATTGATGCCTTTTGGCTATTAATCTGGTAACAATATTGGCTATTAACAATAATTTAAGTATCAAATTAAATTATTAATATATACATAATTAGTGTAATTGTAAAATATGAAAATAAAATTAAAAATATTATTATGAAAAAAATAATATTATATTATTATTTTAATGAATCAAATGACTAATCTAATATGATATTATAGATATGAAAATTTGAATTTATAAAAATTTATACTTTTTATTAAATTTTAAAGACGACTTTAATGTGGCCAATATCAATGATACGAGAGATCAGATTTTGAAAACTGAGTCGAAGATTTTCTTTGCTTTGTTTGGGTCAGTGTTGGCGGCCCTACTTGCTTTGATTTACATATTTTTCGTCGACTGTGTCGGGGGACCCGAGACAGTGACACAGGAGAGTAGATAATATTCAATGCACACTTAAGAATCCTCATGCAGTAGTACTCCTTTTAATCAGTCAACAAGTTTTAATTTTAATCATAAAATAATTATATAAAAATAATTTTATATATTATATTAAATTATAAAATTATAAAATAAATTTAACAAATCATATAAATTTATATTTATTTATTTAAAGTTACTAAATATTTGTTTAATAATCCTACTGAATATTGGCTGTACCCAAGGTCCTGTGTTCGGTGTTATCGGACCGAATATTATTTGTAAATTCAGGCAAAGCTCGAAATATATATTCCTTCTCCAAGAAAGATAAAAAATAAGCCAAATCCTCTCTCTATTTTCACTTGAAATAGAGAGAATCGTGTTATTCCCGCCGAAATATTTGACTTTTTTTTTTCTTAAATTCTCGTAGTCGTTATCAATCAACTAATAATATTAAAAAAAACATTTTAATTACAAAAAATTTTATAAAAATAAATTCATAAATTAATGCAGATAAATATCTTACGTCGTATTATACTACTTTTATTATAAATTTATAAAATAAATTTAACATATCGTATTAAATTATGTTAATTTATTAATACTTTACTTTTATAAAAAAATTTTATAATTGTAGCATGTTTCTTATAACACATATCTATATATATATATAGAAAAATTTTATTCATCATTCCTACACACTAAATACCATACTTATTATAATTTTTTTTCTCTTATAAAATATGTGATATATTAATGATAAGTAAAAGAATTTAATTAATTTTAAAAAATAAAATTAATAATTTTAAAAATAATAAATATAATACGTGAAAATGATGAAAAATTCATATATTATATAATATATTATACACACACATGCAGCTAATAACTCCTGAAATGCGAGTACTTGTATTGTACCATTCGTTGCTTTTGTCAATTAAAGTACATTATCAGTCATATATAATATAGGATCGGGCTACTAGCCTAATATGCCGCGCAGAGGACGTGCCGCCCATTTTTTATTTTTTTTTAAAATTTATTATTATTATTTATTTAAATATTTTTAAAAATAAAAAATATATCAATACATTTAAAATTATTTTTTAATCATTTAAAAAAAATGATTAGCAGCCAACTAAGTGGTCAAGCCCACGCGACATAGAAACTTTTCCCATAAAATTTTATTACGTCCAAGTAAAGTTATGTACTAATCTGCATATCAATATTGTTTCATTTATATTCAAAATTTAAATTAATATTATTTTTAATAAAATTTATTTTTTAACTAATCATATTAAATTAATACATATATTAATGCATAGTCCTACTTATAACTAAGATTTTTCCTTTCTATATAATATTCCAATCTTTTGGTAAGAATTCAAAAGTTCAAAACGGTTGCTAGAATATTTATATCTCTTTTTGCTTTTTCGGAAAGTTGCATAAATACACTAAATAAAGAAGGAGATATTTTTTTTATTAAAAAGAAAAAAGAAGAAAAATAAAGACAAGAAAAGTTTCTTCACGGCACTGGCCTCCTACTTTCCTTCGACAGTGATATATATAAGTAAGAAGGTCAGAGAAGAGGAACAGCTTGGGCACTCCATGAATAAATTAGCTTAATAAAAGCATGGCAAGAGAAGTGTTGGAGCTGGAGCAGGGAACCAGCAAGAGTGCTACCTCTTCAAGCCAGTCTCCGAGGGCAAGGTGCCCGGCTCCATTCTTGTCGAAGACTTACGATTTGTTAGAAGGAGAAGATGATGATATTGATGATGATCGTGGAAAGCTGAGAACTGTGTCATGGAATGCGGAGGGAACTGGGTTTGTAGTATGGTCTCCGGCCGAGTTCTCGGAGCTCGTACTGCCTAAATATTTCAAACACAACAATTTTTCTAGCTTCATTCGCCAGCTGAATACCTATGTAAGCTAGCTAGCTGTACCTGTACTCTCATCTGTCTATGCCTCATGTCATGCTTTGAAATTCAAGAACATGAATACTGTAATTAATCCTGATCTTCAATGTTAAGAGTAAATTTGCCATGCACCTCCTTAATTTCTATGCCGAATCTAGGTAGCAAAAGTTGAATATATATATATATATAAGTAATACGGTCGTATGCAGCTCTTCTTACCCGTATTCATATGTTGAAGTTGAATGTGCTTAGATGTTTGATATATCTATCATGCCCAGTTTTTTCATTTCTCAAAGCAATTTAGGGTACTGAAAGCCGATGATGTTGTACTGAATCATATTATGTTCGACCCAATATGTCATAATTAATAAGGCAGGGGGAATTTAGAAGTCAAAAGAATGTGATTTTTTTAAACGAGTCAAAATAATCGGGCAGGCAAGGAAAAGGGAGAAAGGCCGGATGTCGAGTTCACACGACAAATCATAATGCTCTGAATATTCCTAGCTAGCTAGAGTGGGACACTGTACGTACGTACAACTCGATTACACAATGGAAGCTATGTATTGTGATCTATACATGTTTGGGTATTGGCCGCAATTCTTTGCTAAGTACCCTTTTCATACCAAAACGCAGGGATTCAAGAAGACATGCTCCAAAATATGGGAATTCAAGCACGAGAAGTTCCAGAAAGGGTGCAGGCATATGCTGGTGGAGATCACCAGGAAGAAGTGCGAGCCAAGTGTCTTTCCAGCGTACCTGAAGGCTAATTCTGAAGAGAGCACGATGACAGCCATGGATCAGGAAAGCAATCGTCTGCAACTCCTCAAGGAGAACGAGGTCTTAAAGAGAGAGAATTTGGAACTGCAGATGCAAATAGCACAGTTCAAAGCATTAGAAATAAAGTTGATGGATTACCTTGCAAAATACATGGTGGGAAACAAACAGAACAAAGTTAGGAGGCTATGTTAATTTAGGGTACTCTAAGCTGAATTAATAGACAAATGTTCACTTGTATTATGGCCTTAGAAACTATTTTTCAGTTTCAATTCTCTCGTGGAAAACTGAAAAAGGAATCAAATATCACATATCCTTAAAGCTCAATCAATCCTTTTTTTTTTTCTTCTTTTCTGGAGGTTATCAATTAGGTATATTGTGAAGCAACTTGAAGAAAAATGTCTTTATTTTGTTGGTAGATACATATGGTAATCTACAATGTCTAATTAACTGCCTCTCATATTTCTTAGAGACAATTTCACACATGAAAATTTATTCATTGACAGTGATTCGATATAAGTCGTTAGATTCTACTTTATAATAAAAATAATTTTATAATGTTATGAAATATCACGTTAAACCACATTAGTAAGTAAGCATCTCTATGAAGATTCTTACTCGTGTATATATAGAGCAAATATTTCTCAAATTCTTGCAAGTTCAGTTATACTATCGTAAAATGTCTATTTATTTTACAATAAAAATAATTTTAGAATCTAATTATCATTTCAAACACTTCGCTTGTAAAGTAATTTTGTTGTGATTCGCTTTATAAATCTAATATTTCTCCAATAAACCATAAAACATCAATTTCTTTCGGAGAAAAAAAAATGGAACTCTTCTTTTCTACATGTTCTAGGACGCATGAGTCCATGACAGAGCAGATCAGTTGGGCTCTTACTGTAGCACACGACGATGAACCGAGGCCTATATCTTAGCCCAAACCCAAAACAATATTCGAGCCCATATTTGCAATTGGACTCAAGCAGCCCCGCTTAGCACTTTGAAGCTCATATTCAAAAGCTTAAACTCCACTGGCCTCCCATTTCCATCGCCCCTTTTCCTCTCTCTTATCTCTAACTTCATAACTGTGTCCCGTGAATTTTTTTCTCATGCGGCTCACAAACTTGCATGTGAAGGTTTCGAAATTTTGATAAACAGGATGAGAGAGAGAACTTCCAATCTGAAAAGTTTGCATGTCGTTAACACCTCAATGAAAACTGGATTTACACGTCTTATTTTCGATTGTAAATTGTTTACACCAAAGTAAATTATGTAGCAATTACATGTAAACCTTGCCAACTAATGACAAGATAAAACCACTTGAATTACTCCAAGGTTACACCTGAATGTTAGGATGTTTTGCACACAACCCTCATCCATCATAACGTGTATCTATGTATCTGTCAAAAATAATGCCCAAAACCCATATGAGTATCAAGAAATTTATAAGAACTATACGAAGTCAAACTTTTACATCACGAATGAATCGATAACACGCTTCTGACAGAAGAAAGTTGGTGTAAAAATTGATGTCCTGCATTAGTTGCTAAAACTGAACCGAACCTACTCAGATAGAGTAGATTTCAGCTCTCCGTTGTTTTGCAGCTCCATTACAATGTCACAACCTCCTATTAGTTCGCCTTCATGGTAAAGCTGAGGGAAAGCTGGCCAGTTGGAGAGGACCTTCAGCCCGTCTCACTTCATCATCGGTTAATATATCAAAGAACCCGGAATTTACGCCTACCTCCAGTAGGGCATTCACAACTTTGGAACTAAATCCACATCTGGGAGCATCAGCGGTACACTTCATAAAGAGCATTACTGGAGAACCACTTATAAACTTCCTCAGACGATCTTCAAGAGTTTCCTTCTGAACAATACCTTTCTCCACTAAGACCTTCTTTAGTTCCCCACTTTTCTGCATTTCCAGCACAATGTCCGATCCACCAACAAGTTCACTGTTAATATAATTGAGGGTAACTGGACCATGGTTTGAATAAATTTTGAGTCCTTGACGGACTTCTTCATCAGAAAGAACGTCAAAACTCCCAAACTCCACCTTTTCTTGTCCGAGGATTTCAACTACCTTCCGGCTAAAGCCGCACTTGGGTTCGTCTTGTTTTCCCTTCATAAACAGCATAACTGGGCCTAAATTGATCAGGCTTTCAATTCGAGAGGTTAAGATAGAACTTAGACCAGTGGATTCAGAGATTCCACCCTTTCCACTTCCAGGTTCGTTCACTTTTACCTCATTAGAAGCATTTGTATTGATCCCGTAATCTCTGAAGACTTCTTGTAGTTCATGTTGTTTTTGCTCCTGATTAAATGAAAGAGGCATAAGCCTCAATGGCTTAGCCTCTTAGTTTAAGTGCACCATTGAAAGATTATCTAGTAACTTTTGATTTTAGTTAAATTCCTCTATTGACATTTTTTGTAAAAAGGGAAAGAGGTGTAAAGTTAAAGTTTTACTAGTAGAGTAGCTTTGTGGGTGTGTTTGGGGTGAGGAGAAAAATTATGTGATTGTAATAATTTTTCATATAGTAGATTTTCTTCTCTGGGTCTGATGGTTTTTCTCATGTTTTGGAGTTTCCACGTAAATTTCTTGTGTTGTTATTATTTCTCTATTTTTCTTGTTATTCCCAGGGTAGATCCTGTGAGAGTGAATTTGAAAGGTCCAAATTCCCAACAGTTCACCACTCTCATGCATTGCAAGTGCTATATCACAACCACCAAGAAGCTCTCCTTTGCAATAGAGCTGAGGATACGTTGGCCAGTTAGAAAATCTCTTCAAGCCATCATGAACCTCATTGTCAGATAATATGTCAAAGCTCCCAAATTAAACTTTTTCCTTCTTCAATATTTCAACAACTTTTTGGCTAAATCCACACTTTGGCTCTTCAGGGTTCAGGGCCCTTTCATGAATAGCATGATTGCGTGAGAATCAATCAGCTGCTGCAGATTCTTTTTTAATGCATCACTAAGGCTGGGTTGCACTTGGTTTTCCACTTTGGAAGAGCCGTCTTCTTTAACAAGTTTTTTTACCGTTTCGCGAACTCAGGTCCTGCAGCCAGACCAAGGCTGGCAGGAGCAGCAGGTTCTCCAGGGTTAACTGAACCGGCAACTTTGGCAACTTTATTGGTCAAACTAGATGGATATGCACCCTCCAATGTATCAACAGTCTTACCATCCTTTAAAAAATAAAAAAAATAAAAAAGATTTACCACGGGTGGTATTTCAAGAAGGAAGAGATGGAAACAATTATAAGAAGTCCCAAATTAAGATGCAATGATTTCTAATGAAGACATTCTGACAAAAAGTTTTTGGAAGCAGTGATCTCTAATTCTCTAATCATACGATTACAAAAACAATGGAGTTAACTTCAGGCAGTAGAACATCAAACCAAGAAGTCCCATATTATCTCAAATCTGAGTGTTGATCAGAGAAAAATCAGATCCTTCACAGAACCCTTCCCCCTGACCAACCCAACCCCCACCCAAAAGAAAGGCAGAAAAATATACGACAGTTCAATAAGAGTTAGAGAGAGGAGGGGGGGGGGGGGAGGAGACAGACCATATGAGATACTGAAATAAAACTACCATAAAACCTTACACAACAATATGACAGTTGAGACTTGGTAAATACAATCATTAGATTACTAGAATGCAACAATAATGACAAAGGCAACTGGACCATGTGTTTGGGGGAAGGGGGTGAAAGCGTTTCTGGGCGTGCTATGAGTTTGAACAGCTTCATTATTCTTCACATACAGATGGGGAGAACCATCACCCAAATCGGCCTTTAGCAATGATGAATGATTACTTGCGCATTTTTCTACAACTACCGAGTTTCGCCGTAGTGCATAATTTTACACATTTATCATTAAATTAAATTTTTGTTCATGCAAATGGAAAACAAACACCGTATATTAACAAATGACCACTCTACTACACACAAATCAATGTGTAAATGCACGACTTGTTAAGGCCCATTACAATTAAAAAAATCAAAGCATCAACAATTTTTCCTAATAACTGACACAGCAGCGCAAACTATACACACAGGAAAACAAGTATTCTAAAAAATAGTAGCTGCAAAGATTTAGGATGAGATAACGACATAGCGTTCTCGTCAATATTTCTATCCCTGATACCATTGCTGTTAGTGAAATACACCATAATAAAATAAAATAAATATTACAATGAAATGAAAAATACAAACGAAAAATCAGCTTGGACTGAGGCACGGAAATGTCACTCTCTTTAAACAGATTCAAGCCCTCTGCGGTATGTAAAGTTTCAATTGAACCGGTACAGTAGATCCCTTCTTGACTTGTCTCCTTCAGGATACAACAGCCCAACTAATCGTCATATAACTCAAATAAACTCTACACAAGTTATTGAGCTCAAAGCTCCTATAAAAATAACACATCTCTTTTGTTTGAAAATTCTCAATATCTCAAGACACTATCTTTTTATCACTACACGAAATGAAGAAATAAATTTCTTTTGCTTGATGCTACGTACTACCCCAGCCATCTATTTACAGAGTTTTTAAAAGACTAAAAACTCGTGATGACTTGGTCTTCTAAAAGTATATCTGACATGTGCTTCCTAAAATATCGAAAGCATCCCAACAACCAACGACTAGACAATCTTAAGAAATCTGATTCTAGTTTTTATAAAAACTGATAAATGAATAAGAAAGTGAATAAGAGAGAGAAAAGAACGACAGCATCACAAAGACTAGCTTCCACGTAGCTGTTAAAAGCAAATAAGGCAAGATATTACTAGATTATACAGTTGTTGACTAGAAAAGAAAAGAAGCCAAAAATAACCAAATAAACCTTAACGGGAAAAAGCAAGATTTTGTGGAAACCTCACTCAACAGATTTTGAAATGATCAACGTCAAGCTAAATAAAATTTACTCAAATATAATCTATTAAAAAATTACTAGCATTCCCCCACTATTTTTTTAATAAAAAAAGAGATACTTCCAGATAAAGAAGAATTATTATGCATCATGAAGGTATGCTTTGCATTGAACCCTCACTTAGTGAAACAATAATTTTTACTCCGGAGTTAGTAGTAGTCTCAGACTTGAACTATGACTTCTAAAGGGAAATAAAAAATTATTGTTCACACATAACAGTCCAGGTGTTGACATGAGCTTTATTAGCCAGCACATTACGGCCTTGTGCTATTCCCAGTTTCATGAATGTATTTGAGAATAAGTCCAATTCTCATAGAGAGCGGCCCCACTCCCACACTCACATAGGTGAAATCTGTCAAGGGTGTTCCTGTAATTCTAACACCCTACTCATAAGAGTTACAGAATTTCATTAAGATTTTTTTAAAAACAAAACTCATCCTCCATCATTATAGGATTAATGCACTTACACCATAGGAATGGAGAAAACTCTAAAAAATAGTACATTTCTTACGACCACCAAAAGATTCGTTCTTCCCATTGAACTTAGTTCTCAGGATCTCTGGGTTGGGTATCCTCATATGTGGTTCATGACTGTATAGACTTTAATCCCATTTCCCTCGATGTATTCCAGACCCTCTCTCTTGTCAAGGCCTTGGTTAGTGGATCTGCTAGATTATCACAAGATTTAACATAATCCACGTTAATGACACCATTACTCAAATAAGATCTCATAGTACCGTGTTTTTTTCTTATGGATATGGATTTTACCGTTATAATAACGGTTTTGTACCCTACAAATAGTAGCAGTATTATCACAATGAATTAATATTGGTGGAACTGGTTTTTCCCACAGTGGAATCTCATGTAGTAAATCTCTCAACCAGTTTGCTTCCTCACTTGTTGAAGCTAAAGCTATAAGCTCAGCTTCCAGAGTTGAGTTAACAATAATAGTTTGTTTTTTAGACTTCCAACAATGAGCACCACTACCCAAGGTAAAAATATAACCAGTAGTTGAAAGAGAATCACCTAACAATATATTCCAATCGGCATCACTGAAGCCTTCGAGTACAGCAAGATATTTTTTATAAAACAAGCCATAATTTTTTGTACCGGATAAAAATTTCATTATCCGATCCATTGCAAACTAATGGTCTCTTCCAGGCTTGATAGTAAATCTACTAAGTACTCCTACTGCATAAGCAATGTCAGGTCTAGTACAATCAGTCGCATAACGTAAACTACCAATCATGCTAGCATATTCCTTTTGATTAATCACATCATCATCTTTTTCAATAGAAAATAAATGAACACTAGGATAAAAAAGAGTAACAACATGCTTGCATCCAACATAATTATATTTCTTTAATAGTTTTTCTATGTAATGCGATTGATCTAGAAAAATACCATCACATGTATTGGTGATTTTCATTCTTAAAATAAAATTATCCTCACCAAGATTTTTCATATCGAAATGATTGCTAAGCATGTTTTTTGTTTCATCTATAACATGTAAATTAGAGCCAAAAATCAATAAATCATCAACATAAAGGCTAATAATAACATGGAAATTTTTCCAAGATTTATAATAAATACATTTATCACTTTCATTTAACTTATAGCCATTCTCAATCATGCAAGAGTCAAATTTCTCATGCCACTGTTTAGGGGCCTGTTTTAAGCCATATAGGGATTTTGTCAACTTACACACTTTTCTTTCTTGGCCAGGCTCTGCAAAGCCTTCGGGTTGATCCATATATATTTCTTCATCTAGGTCACCATTCAAAAACACTGTTTTAACATCCATTTGATGAATTTTTAAATTATATATTGCTGCAATGGCAATTAATAATCTAATGGATGTTATTCTTGTAACCAGAGAAAAAGTGTGAAAAAATCAAGGTCAACTTTTTGTTTAAAACCTTTTGCGACAAGTCTAGCCTTGAATTTTTCAACGGTTCCATCCGGTCTAAATTTCTTCCTAATGACCCATTTACTCCCTATGGTTTTGCAACCTTGTGGTAACTCAACTAATTCCCAAGTTCTATTAGAAATTAGTGAATCCATTTCATCATTTATAGCCTCTTTCCAAAACACTGAATCAGATGATGCTAAAGCTTATTGTAGAGAATTTGGGTTTTCCTCAATATTATAAATATAATAGTCGGGACCAAAATCTTTTTCAATTCTAGCTCTCTTACTCCTTCTTAATACAAAATTTTATTCATATTCTAAAGAAGTAGAAGAACTAGTTTCAGAAAAAAAAAAAAAAAAAAATTGTCTAAATTCTGGACCCCACTATTTTTGGATTTAAAAGGAAATTTTTCTTCATGCAAAATTCCATCGCCTGATTCAAAAATTACTTTATTCTCAGTATCAAAAAACCTATAGGCTGTGCTATTTTTTGCATAACAAAGAAAGATACAAGTGGTACTTCTAACACCCAATTTTGGCCTTTTAGGATCTGTTAGCCTTACAAATGCCAAACAACCCAAAACTTTAAAATATCCCAAACTTGGCTTATACCCTCTCCATAATTCAAAATGAGTAGTTTTTGAATTTTTATAAGGTACCTTATTTAAAACATGACAAACAGTCAAAATTGCTTCACCCCAATAACTTGAGGGAGCACCTGAATCAATCAACATGGCATTTCAATTAACGTTCTATTTTTCCTTTCAGCCACACCATTAGAAGCAGGTGAATATGGTGCAGTAGTTTCATGGATAATTCCCAATAACTGAATAAAATAATTAAACTCATTTGAATCATACTCTCGGCCTCTATCACTTCTAAATCTTTTAATCTATCTACTAAATTGAATTTCAACTTCATGGAGCAATTCTTTGAATTTTTCAAAAGCATCACTTTTATTTTTTAATAAATAAACATATGTATATTTTAAAAAATCATCGATAAAAGAGATAAAATATCTATTTTCTCCACGAGTTAAAATTCCTTCAAATTCACAAAGATCAATGTGAATTAAATCTAATAATTTGGTGTTTTTCTCAACATTTTTATGAGGCCTTTTTGTAATTTTTGCTTGACTACAAATTTCACATTTTTGAAAATCATTTTTCAATTTGGGAATTAATCATAAACTACTCATGATTGCAACATATCTACTATTAATATGACATAAACGTGCATGCCAAAAATTTAAAGAAGAAAGCATATAAATAGAAACATCCAATGCTTTATTATCAACGTTCAATTTAAATATTCCATCACAAACATAGCCCTTGCCCACAAAAACCCCATTTTTAGTAATAACATATTGATCAGATTCCATAGTTTGCTTGAAGCTAGCTTTATTCAGTAGAAAACTTGATATCAAATTCTTCCTCATAGACGGTGTATAGAGCACATATTTAAGCATCAATATACGTCAAGAGGTGAATTTCAGCTCGACCTCACCACTCCCAAGGACCTTGGTTTTGCTTGAATCACCAAGCATAATAGATTTCTCTTCTTCAAAGGGAGTATACTTTTTGAACCAATTTTTATCATAACAGACGTGCCTATTGGCACTAGAATCTGCCCACCACCCTTCAACAAAATGAACCATGTTAATGTCTGTAATCATTGCTACAAAAGGCTCATCGGTTACATTCACTTGAGGATTATTTCCTCACTTTTGAAATTTGCAAATTCGAGCAAAATGCCCACTTTTGCCACAGACAAAACATGCTTGATTTTGTGAAAAGGGTCCTTGGTTCTTGTCCTTTTGGTTGGAAAAACCCTTTTTGTGAGGTCTACTAAATTTTGTGAAATTTTTTCTTTGCGGCTTCAAATGACTATCTTTAGAAATCTGACTTTTGGGCAAGACACCATTTTCAGAAATTAAATGTACCTTCGTCATGGAATTCTCATTTCCATTTTGAACCATCAGCGCATCCTGGCCTCTAGCTTCTTCTTCTACCCGAATATGCGTAATTAAGGTCTCCAAGGATGTCTCCTTTTGTTTGTGGCGCATTGACTTTTGAAACTCCTTCCATAAAGGTGGTAGCTTGTCAATGATGCTGCAGACAATTAGGTTGTCTCCAATTTTGATGCCTTCGGATCAAACTTCTGCTACAACCATTTGGAAATCTTACGCTTGTTCTGCGACGGACTTTCCATCTACCATTTGATATCGAAAGAAACGACTTGCAGCATACTTCTTTGCTCCAACTTTTTCCGTATCATATTTATTCTGTAAAGCTTTCCAAATCTTCTTTGTAGAGGAGTAAGTGGTATTGTAGAAATCATAAAATTGATCAGCAAGACAATTTAAAAGGTAACATCTGCAGTTATACTCATCTCTTGTATATTTCTCAATCTTTTCTTCATGAGCTTTGACTTGTGCTTCGGTCATGTTCTCAGTAGTGATCTTGTTTGGATTCTTCGTAGTGAGAACATATGAGACGTTGAGAAGGCTTAGATAGAAGAGCACCTTGCACTTCCATCTCTTGAAATGGGCTCCCTTGAAGCGGAAGGGCTTGCTAAGATTTCCAACATTTTCCGTGGATTTTTCGTTTGTAAGCTCCATACTTGAGATCTCCTTAAAATTGTTAGTGAAATACACTATAATAAAATAATAAAAAATTACAATGAAATGAAAAATACAAACGAAAAATCAGCTTGGACTGAGGCACGAAAATGTCGCTCTCTTTAAGGAGATTCAAGCCCTCTGCGGTATGTAAAGTTTCAATTGAACCGGTGCAGCAGATCCCTTCTTGACTTGTCTCCTCCAGGATACAACAGCCCAATTGATCGTCGTATAGCTTGAATAAACTCTGCACAAGTTATTGAGCTCAAAGCTCCTCTAAAAATAACACCTATCTTTTGTCTGGAAATTCTCAATATCACAAGACACTATCTTTTTATCACTACATGAAATGAAGAAATGAATTTCTTGTGCTTGATGCTACGTCCTACCCCAGCCACCTATTTATAGAGTTTTTAAAAGACTAAAAACAGAACGTGGTGACTTGGTCTTCTAAAAGCATATCTGACATGTGCTTCCTAAAATATCGAAAGCATCCCAACAACCAACGGCTAGACAATCTTAAGAAATTTGATTCTAGTTTTTATAAAAACTGATAAATGAATAAGAAAGTGAATAAGAGAGAGAAAAGAACGACGGCATCACAAAGACTAGCTTCCACGTAGCTGTTAAAAGCAAATAAGGCAAGATATTACTAGATTATACGGTTGTTGACTAGAGAAGAAAAGAAGCCAAAAACAACCAAATAAACCTTAACGGGAAAAAGTAAGATTTTGTGGAAACCTTCCTCAACAGATTTTGAAATGATCAACGTCAAGTTAAATAAAATTTACTCAAATATAATCTATTAAAAAAATACTAACACCATTGCATCCCATTTTAAAAAACAACCTAATGAACTAACAATGGGGATAAAAACAAAAATCCACATATCAATTTTCAGAATAACTTTTTAAAAAACTAAAAATCAGCACGATTATCCAAAATACCCTTCCAGCCTTTCTAATGCACAACCAACAAAAATAAATCTCGAAAAGAAAATTAAACAAAAAAAATGGAAATATGCATCAAAACAAACCTTGAATAGAACAAAGAAAGGCACCGTGGAAACCGAATAAGCCTCTGATATCTCAGGTTGCTCTTCTACTTCAACCTACAATGTTTTTTTTCCCAAAAATTCAAAAGCAAGAAGAAGAG
>QGSO01006527.1:0-13163 GCA_011037825.1 Carya cathayensis | reverse complement strand
ATAGTTTTACAATCTAACGTATTACATAAAAAAACGTTAAGATTTCTTTACCAACTAAAGCATCTCTCATATAGGAATATCTGGTACCATAATTGAGTGTGCATTTTATTCCTGTGCAGGAGGTCATACCATTGGACTGGCCAGATGTGTCACCTTCAGCAATAGGTTGTTCGACTCGGCTGGGACACCCGCCGCAGACAGTACAATGGATGCAAGCATGGCGTCTGATTTACTGAGTTTTTGTCCAGTGAATGGGAATGGAAACAGGACAACAGCCTTAGACAGAAACTCAACTGATTTGTTTGACAGCAATTACTTTCAGAACTTGCTCAATGGAAAGGGTCTTCTTAGTTCCGACCAAATTCTAGTCTCCAGTGATGTCGCCGCCGTCACAACAACCAAAAGTTTGGTCCAAAGTTACAGCAATAACTTTCCTCTTTTCTCTGCCGATTTTGCTAATTCCATGATCAAGATGGGCAACTTCAATCCTCTTACTGGTACCAGTGGAGAGATTCGGAAGAGCTGCAGAGCAGTGAATTCATCATAAATTGAAAATTGTGCTGAACTAATTAGCAAAAAATACGTGTGGAAAAACAAATCAAGGATATGTACGTACCAAAAAATGCTACTTATAAAGTGCAATAATAATGTTAATTAGTCTTGCTTTATATATGACATCATGATCTCCTTTTAATTAAGCTTCAATATTGTGATTTTTAGCATTTCCCTAATGGAAAAATCTAGTTGTAAGCACAATTGCGTACTAATATGTGCATTAATAGAATATGATTGGTCAAAAAGTTAATTTGATTGAAAAAAATACTAATTTAAATTTTAAATATGAAGGAATCAGTATTGGTACACAGATTAATACGCGACTTTGCTTGTATGTAGCAAAACTTTTCCCTAATTAATGCTAATTGTTTTATTGTTTTTATAACTTATGCCTTTTTATTTTGGTATAACTTTTTTGGGTCCATCTAACATAGAAACAAATTCTACAATGGATGGAGTACTCTGTGACCTGTGTATCATGCGAAAGATTTTTGGATTTAAGATTGTTGGGATACTGAGATGAAAATGAGATGATTTTAGATGAAAGTTGAATAAAATATTGTTAGAACATTATTTTTTAATATTATTATTATTTTTAAAAAAATTTAAAAAGTGAAATTGTTTATTATATTTTATGAAAAAATTTAGAAAAGTTGTAACAATGAAATTATGAGATGTGTTGAGAGTGTTTCTCAATCCAAACAATCTCTTAACAAATGAAATTTTAAAAAGAAGAAAAATACCCTCTTAATTATTTGTCGCAATTAAAAAAAATCCCTCTTAATTATTAGCCGCATTGATAGCATTTTGGCGCAATTTATAGCATTTTCTCTAGATCCCCTCTCTTAAAGGATTGTTTGGGAACACAAGTTTTAAATATTCTTAGATTACTATTTACAAATAGTTCACAAATTATTTCATTTCTAAATGTCACTTTCAAGCATTTCAAAATTTTGCATTTTCATATCAACATTGTAGAGGTCTGTGAACTTTGTCTCATGGAGAGTAGTTAAATAACAAAATTTTGGACGACTTACTCAAGGGGATGTAGCTCAGATGGTAGAGCGCTCGCTTAGCATGCGAGAGGTACGGGGATCGATACCCCGCATCTCCATTATTAGCCATTTTTTTACTTTTTCAACTCCCAATCTCAAATATCAGGTCCGAGGAATAGGATTATAATTATATATAAACGCCCACACAAATCCTAGAAAGTACGTAGAAAAAAGGCCACGAAATAATTGCACCCAAAAAAATCAGACTCCTGAAAACGAATTCTTCAAAGAGAGTGGGGAAGCTGCATGTGGCGTCTCCATCATTTCTCTGAGATTGCCACGGAGCTCAATTGTTATATCGTTCAATCGCTGCTGCTGAGATGTTTTGTTTAAGGAATCACTTTTCCATTTTCTCTTCTGTTGCAACTTCTTCTAGCACTAAATCGTTTCCTGGTACAGCTAAAGAGAAGGCAGTGTATGTTGCGTGTCAAAACTACCCAAAATCATATAAGATGATATTTAAGTGGTTCAAGCAATTTGCCTCCGTCCACTTGAGTCAAAATTGAATATGTTTGTATGAGATTATAAACATTCAAAAACTTCTCACGTCCCCTCTCTGTTTTTGCACACACTCACTTCACTCATGAGAGCTCTATTTTTACAAGAGAAGCTTTACTAAATATCTTACTAAATATCAACCATCATTGATGACAAATAATGAGCTACAATAGCTATGCTTAATCTGTAACATATAGGTTGGTGCAGTGCTTGGATAGTGTAGAGCATTAAACCGGACGGTGCGCAGCCAAGTTTGATCTTCGGCATTCACACTTAGGTGGCTTTTTCAACAGTGTACAGAGCAATCTTAAATTCATGTGATTCATACAACCTAAGATCCAATCAATGGAATTCATTGTTATGCATGCATAAAGAAAGCGTGACACAGCTGCTTAAACCAATTAGAAGGTGATGAAGTACTAAGGGAGGAAAATATGACATGATCTATGTTTCAAGTACTATCTATTATGAATTTGTAAAAGAGTGTGAAAAAGTATAGTAATGAGAACCAAGTACGTACTTCTTAAAAGGCCAAAAGACAAATCTTTATTCATACCCAAATCCTTCTTCTATAAAAGAAGTTTCCAGCCACTTCTATCAAAACATATGCTAATAACTCTCAACAGTTATCTAACTTAAATGGCTTATCAAACATATGCTAATAACTCTCAACAGTTATCTAACTTATATGGCTTATCAAACATATGCTAATAACTCTCGATACTTATTAATTTATTGTCTTCTTAACATAGTTGTCATCATCACCATTTATTAAAACAAGCTCGTTTTATATGGCAGATTTGTACTCGGCATTATCTCTGGTTTCAATTGAGCTATGTAAAAAGCTTTCTGATCCAGAAGCGTTTGCATTCACTCTGCCGCAGTTCAATCTAACTTCTCCTTCCGACCCCGTTAACACACTGATATTCCCCATTTTAAGCATCGACTCCACGAAGCTGGCGAAGAAAGCACTCTGGTCACTACTAAAGTTGTTGACAATATCAATGGTGTCCGCTCCTGTCGTTGAGAACAGCTCTTGATCGGTCTGCAGTAATCCGTTCTCAAGTTGAAGATTGGAGAAGTAATTGTTGTCAAAAGTATCGGGTGTTGTGAGGTCGAGGTTTGCCAAGCCAGTCTCATTTCCATTCTGGGGGCATATTCCTTGGAGAGTTTCCAAGTAGGTTGAGTTCAGGGTGTCATCAGGACTACCTGTGTTGTTGAAATTGTACAATCGGCCACTGAAAGTCGGACACCGTGCACGTCCAAACGTGTGAGCGCCTGAAAATTACGCCTGTCAGCTTTGTCATCTAATACATATTTGCGAATATCAATCATGAAAAATTACTTGAAATGTGACATATTAGTAATTGGTCTGATTATTTTTGGACACTAGTGATGAGTATAGAAATGCTACCTGAGAGGGAAACCAGATCGGTGGTGTTCAGCCCCACAGCTGAGAAGACCATTTTAAGAGTGTCAAGGGTATCGACGGCGCTTGGAAGGGAAATATCAGCACCAGTACGGTTGGCTGTTGTGCCGTCCCTTCTTCCCAGTAAAACTGCCCACGAAGGACCCTGTGCCTGTGAGCACCAATTGGTTTGCTTCATATGTAAAACAGACATACTAAAAACTGGTTTTGGACTGACAGTACTAGACTTTCCCTTGTGTTTTATATGGCATGATTAATGTTTTGGGGGCAATAAAAATGTTTCATAGATCAAAACGTGCTTAATCTCCACCATTATTTTCAACTAAATGGTTCATATTTTGCCATCTATGAAGATCAGAAAAGAACATTTTCTGAGATAGAAGAAGCTGAAACTTTTGTATAGAAAAGGTATTTAAGGTTTAATAAGATATTATATACTAGATCTTGATCTGGATGCCTTCATCTAAGTAGCATAGCAAGCTCTTAATTTATTTTCTCTTCAGTTTAGTTTCCTTCTATTTTAAGTTGTGTATAGCAGATTCGGACAAAAATTTAAAGAGATCAAGGGCGTGTTGATGTTCTCGTTGTACCAATGAAACTGATTCTTCAGCTGCAATGGCGAGAATATCAGCGCAGGAAACTGTGCTGGGACAAGCGCTTTCCAACGCAGTCTTTATATCATCAACAACGCCAAAGCCTCTGACGGAGTTGTTATTTCGGGCAGCTTCTTTTTCGCTTTCTATGGTGTCACTGTTGTTCAGTAAAATTGATCCATCACAACCCTGCAAGAAAGTTCAATTAAAACACGTTTCAACACAATTTATAAAAAGTAAAAGAACAAAAACAAAAACAAAAAACTTGAAACCCATTAATAAGCAAGCGGTGCTCGATTTTAAAAGTAAGGAGGTCGATGCATGGAGAGAAGTAGTACTTACATTGACAAAGCAGTCATGGAAATGAAGCCTAATAAGGCTGGCACCAATCCTGGGATCGCTCAGCAACGCATTCTCGATGACACCACGTGTGATGTTCGTCACATTTGGACATGTTGAGTCATAAAATGTTGAGGAAAGCTGGGCATGGGATACTGATATTCCTCCCAGCAAGAATGCAATGCAGAATAGAGATATCGCAACGCAGTGGGAAGAAGACATGATCTCTCTGTGCAATGTTCTCTCTCTCTTTCTGGAAAAAAAGAACTAGTTTTCAATGTTTAACGGGCCAAATTGGGATCCTTTATTTATAAAGTGACAAACACGTTATTTTGCGAAGCACGCTAGCTAGTTTGAAAGTTCATGGGATCGGCAATAGTCGTAAAGTTGATTTGAAATGTTTAGGTGTACGTACACTGGTCGGCGTGGTTGAAAATTTATATAATTCGATGGCTGGAACAAGGTAATTTACTTTACTTGGATTCTTACCAATTAATATTTCTGCCTTCTAGCTCTAAAATAATATATATACGTGCTAGCTAGCTAGCTAGCTTATATATATATAGAAAGTTGCATGACTCGAAGTTTAGCTAGCTAGGTAGGTAGGTAGGTTTGGAATACTTTGTCATGGTTGTGGGAAAATTATAATAATAATCCAAATATATATAATTAATTTACTCCAGGACGTGAAGGTCTTTTCGTTTTCTCTCTACAGAGCCTCTTCTACCAACTACCGTCGGCGTCCTTTCCTTGTCTCCGTCCAGAGAGGCTGAGCTTCACGCGTCGCCGCGCCAGCAAGCTTCTTCTGCCAACGTCACGTGTGACTCAATTAGGCTAAGTGGCTTCCGATCTCAAATCCGACAGTGATAGTATTTCTTAAAAAAAAAAAAGATATTTATGATTGTGATTGTGTAAGATATTTATTTTAAAAAAATAAATTAATACGAAATTTATATAAAAAAAAAAATTAATTTTTAATTATAAACTCCACTCTTTTTTAAAGTGATTATGCGATATTTACACATTCCATGACTATATATAAAATTACTTTATTTTTTTTTAATATACCGACGTGTCTTCTTATATTGTTATTTTTTCTAATCAATAATCAATATAAAGTAGGTGTGGAACACTCATACAGCCAGTTTATACAAATAAATTACAGCACTTATCGTCTCACTGTTACTTTTAGTTGTAATTTAATATTCTATTTATCATACTGTTAAAAAATTACTTCAAATGACTTCTCTTTAGTGAAAAAATAGATAAGAACCAAATTTTAACTCTAAATATGCTTTTTATTTTTATTGGTGTTACATTTTATTTATTTTGAAATTATTGTCGTGGACTTTACTCTATTAAATCTTATATTATGTAAATTTTTTTAATTTTATCTAAGAAATTACTTGTTTTAAAAAAAATATCTATATATATAATTAATTTATGTTCCGGGTCCAAACTGCTAGCTACTCTTTTCAACAATCTAGAAATATCCTGTCCATTTCTTGTTGGGGCACGTAGATTTTAACCCCCTCTTTCTCGTGCGTTATTCTTATTTATTATCTTTTCCTGTCCATTCACATGTGGTACAGTGTCATAGCGATGTGGTAACGTTTTATGGTGCTGTAGTAGGGACCATGATTAGGTTAGGTAACATTGCATTGAATTTTTGCAATATTATCCAATTAAGTCAATAAACTATTTGGTTTCTTTACTTATTTGTCGTTCATTAAACAAACAAAGGATAATCCTTTCAAAAGAAACCAAAGGATAACGATTAAAAATTACCGCAGAAAACGACATGTCGATTATTGACATAAAGGTTGAAGGCACCCTCAGACATACATGAAAGAAGTCTCACCCCAGTGGATGGCAATATCTAGGTGTTTACTATTTAAGAGAGTGTTCAGTCCTTACAAATTATTAATATTAGGTACGTTTTGATGTTAAGAATATCTGTAAATAATAGAAATGTAATTTATGAATAATAATAAATAATAAAATAATTTAAGCCTAGTTTAATTAGTCAGATATCGAGCTGCATGGTACAGTAATTATTACTATCCAAACGTAATATTTCATCTATTAAGTTTTGAAAGTATTTATTAAAATTAATAGTAAATAAATATTATAAAATAGAGTAAAAATTATCTTATCCCATCTCATTATTTAAATATAATTTTTTTATATAAATAATTTCATCTTATTTTAATTTAAAAATTTTATTATTATTTAAAATATCTGATTTTATTTCATTTTATGTTATCTAAACTGGCTAAAGAAGCGACGCCTTAATAATATGTAGCAAAAATCTTGTTCCAAAACTTAGCCCAACTCACAGGCCGACAAAACCATCAATTCTATTTTCAGGTCAGAAGTGAACTTCGATTAACATGTATGCATGCTTTTGCTGGGTTTGATGGGTTGTCAGTCAGACTTACCGGTCTTTGTTGCTCGTTTTCCAAAACTAGATCTCACAGAAATAACTGGCCTGCCTCACTTCAAGTTTGACTGCCATTATAAGATAGATAGAAAGGATTAATGGATTTCAGAATATGGCCAAATTCACAATTGAAATAAAAAAGACCCCATACAAATTAGATGGAAAACCAATGCGGATTATTGCAATCTTGTGTTAACGTTATGCATTGTACACTTTTAAATTAAACTTTTAGTAGCCTGGATTTTTACTCTCGGGCCTATAAATACGGGGAAAAGATCAAGAAGAAGTGACATTTGTGGTTGCTATGGAGCTTTCAATGCTAAAGTCAAAAATAATTTAAAAGAATATACAGGAGATTTGATAGAACAAAGAGAGTTTAGAGAGCCAAGAATGTCCAAAGTACCCTTTTTCACTACCTATGGGTTCCTTTTTATACCTGGGAATGAGGATCGGGTAGCCATGCCTTAGGGTTGAGGAGGGGATATTCTCTTGAAGTCCCCTCCACCATGCTCATTTAGTGCGGTATGGCCCTCTAGATGACTCATTTAATGCAACGGAATTCTTTGGAGGATGCATTTAATGCGGCGTGATCTTCCGTTTCATCTTAGGGTTCAGTCCGTTTGATATGGCGTATTCCCTTCTCTTTTCACCAGGGCACATTTCTCGTGCTTCCTAGATAGTGGAATGCCCTCCACTTAGAGGCCCCCGAGCCTGTTCATTCGGATCAATTAGCCCTTCAATCGGGTCGTCAGGTGGCTTAGCCAATACGAGCCTTTAGGCCCCTAGGCCCTGCGGGCCTGGGGGAAAAAATCTCATAACATCTTGTTTCGTAGTCCGAACAACTCCATGGAGGCCCAACTTGTTCACCTGCAACTATGAGAGTTTCGGGGTAGTAAAGAACACCTCCGATGTCAAAGTCAATATGTAATTCTCTAGTGAGAATTATGGAGAAAAATGAGTGTAAGATTCTAAAGAAGACCCCCCCCCCCACTAAGGAAGGGGGGTATATATACCTGGTTGGGATCCCCCTGCCAGGGGGATCATGGATGTGTCGCTCCGTACTCTGATTAGGTCTCCCTATCAGCCCTTGTTGTGCAACAATATTCCAGGGCATGGTCGTGGCAACCACTGGCACCCTAGGAGGCACGTTGTGGTGTACCTGCCTCTGAGTTTCATTGAATGTGGCATGGCTCCCTTTCAGTGGCGTGCCCATCTCCGCATCTCATTTAATGCGGCGTGACTTCAGTCAGGCACACCCACTCCTGAGATGTGCCTAGCCGCTAGGGTCTAGGGTCAAGGGTTATCCTCGTCCTTGCACGCATGGAGTTGTTAGCCAGTAGAGGAATTAGGCAATTCCCCCCTCAACCCTCAACCGTTGATGTGACGTGTTGCCCAGCCGCTCCTTCCCTTGGGCTTCCCTGGCCGGCCTAGTTTGGCCCATTCTCAGGCCCTACATCACACGTGCCCGATGTGTTTCCCCCTTGTTTGCGCACGGAGTGCGCCAGTTGGGTTCCACAAGGCCACTATACGCGTTTCTTGGGACGTGGTTCACCCCTTGGGTTCCCGACTCATGATTGCAGGAGTTCTACCATCACGTCGATCCCCTTTATAAAGTTTGAACCCCTCCTATCTCTTTTTCGCCATTGCTGCCCTTCTCACTCTTTGATCCTCCTATGTTGTTGCCATCTCTGCTTCTTGCTTCTTGTGACGTTCTCATCCTCTAAACCTTTTTCTTTACTTTCACTATCGTCCTTACTGTTTTCATGGCCTCGAAAAGTTCCTCCAGTCTCAAACCTCTGTATTTCACGGGGAAGAGTTGGGAGTTGTTGCTGACGACCTCCGAGCGTTCAGGGCGAAGCACAACATCCCTACTTCAGATGTTCTGGAGGTCCCAGGATGCTAAGAGCACGCCGTGGACCTTGACGGAATGGCGTCCTACTTGGCACTCTACCCCCTCATGTTCGTGAATGGGCTTCGCCTCTCGTCCTACTTTGGTCATACGTCCCTCTCCCCAAAAGCCTGTTTGTTATGTTGTTCAGGAAGGAGGAGGCCAAGTTAGCGATAGTGCTATCCTGGGTATCGGCCCATCTTCACAATATGAAGATTGATGCAGTGCTGCCCGGTGTTAACATCAGGTGCTACTTGACCACGCTTGATCGCTTGTACATGCTTGGTCAGGACTTCTTGAGTGACCCTTCATTGGCTTGAGGCAAGAAGTGTCACTCTAACCCTTCCTCGGCTAGCAGTAAGGGGAAGAGGCCGAATGTGGGCTGCGATGTAGCTAGCAGCATTCCCCGAAGCGAGGCTAGGGGATCTCGAAGTGATGGGGGGGTGCCTCCCAAAATGAAGCTGGAGGGACCAGATCCCCTTCTTCTCCTCCGGGGTCGAGGAGCTAGGCCGGAAGGTTCGAGCGCCAGAGGTCCGAGCACTAGGAGATCCCAACTCCCTCCCCTGGGGGACTTCTTCGTTTCCTGGAGCACAACGCCCGACATTTGCCTTGTCATTTTCCCGGCCGAAAATCCCGGTTCCCTCCTCCTGGTGAACCACTTCATTCTTGGGGGCGCAACGCCCAACGTTTGCCTCGTCATCCACTTGACCGGAGCTCGTCCTTAAGGAGGAGGAAGATGACGATGATCTCTGGGCTGCCTTCTTTAATGCTTTCATCAAGCCTGCCCCTTGGGGGGCCCCGGTCGTGGAGTCATTCTTCTCCTTCGAAGAGACGCTGAAGGAAGTTGTTTTCCCCTTTCCTCCGCACTCCCCTCCTGTTCTCAAGACTACTAGTCTGAAAGAAGCTTGTAGCTGTGTAACCGACCCGGTTTGGTTCTGTTTTGTAGAATTTCAGAACCAAACTAGTTACATCGATTTTGTATTTTTAAAAACCGATTATACACCGGTTACCAGCATAAACCAGTACTTCCGATTTTACCAATTCTGATCCTGGCCGACTTTCCGGTTTAAACTTTCACCCCTAGAAGTTGCTCCCTCAATTTCTCCAAGTATCAGGGCAGATGCTCCCTCCTCCTCTACAGCCTCGAGGCCCGAGGATAGGAAAGAGGCCTACCCGAGTTCCCGTTGCCTTTCACGTTCTCCTCCTTGGAGCCGGAGGTGAACTCCTAGCTTACCTCTCTGAACGAGGCATCCTAGCAAACTCCCCCGACAAGCAGCTCAAGTTCGGCCGAGGGAGAAGTCTAGCCTGTGACTAGCAAGGGCCCCATAACAACTAAAGAGCCCTCATCGGGTCCCACTGTAACCTAGGAGCTCGAGTAGGTTCCCGAGCAAGAGGAGGCTAATGCGCTGGAAGCCCCCGACACGAGTCCTTCCTTGGAGTCCATCCAGGACGTCCCGAGGCCTTTGTGGCAGTTGGGGAGTGTTGGCGCTTCCTCCTGTGCAGGGGCGGGAGCGAGCCAGATCACTGGTCTGAGCTTTGAGAAGGCTCAGGCCAAGGCGATCAAGCTGGCCGGAGGATGTTATTTCGTCTTGAGATACTGAGGTCTCCAGAAAGGGATAGGTACGTGGCATCCAACCAACCCTTTACTTCATCTCCTAGTAGTTTATAAGGCACTGGATATGGAACCTTAAAGGGTAAAAACTTAAAAGAAAAGGCTGCTCAATCAAACTGGAATAGTATTCGTTTACCATCTTTAATTGATGCTGCTGCCTGAATGGAACCAAAAGATAAATCATGATATAAGAGAGATAAATTTTGAATGTAATTATTGCTTCTTCTTTTTTATGAAACGGAAATATAATTATTGCTAATTTGCAGGTGAATGCAATTGAGATTTAATTAAGGCCATATCAATGATATATGCTTTGAATTGAGAGTATCGAAAAGTTTGGTAACTGCATATTTATTTTTATGTCTTTATTTTTGCTGAAGAGGCTTAGGTAGCAATATTAGCCCTTGCCATATGTAATTGACCCAAAAATTTAAACATGAAAGCTAAGAAATTGATCGATCGAAAGAAACGAGATAATTAAGATGCATGTTTCTCGATGGAGTTCATCTAGAAAATGGTGGAACAAATATTAATAGTAGAGATAACAGACCAGTTGCAAACTCGATCGATCGATATTGCGCGGAAAATAGTTCAGTTAGTAAACAAAATTAATACATGTAATCAAGTAATTAACACACCTCGAGCCATCATATATACAATAAATGGAATCTTTAAAAGACTAGTCCAAATCATGCTACTACGTACGTTCATTGATTTTTAGAAATTTTGATGTTAATGCACATAAATATTGGTCTTTCCTCCGTACGGTTCTTATGCATCATGTTTAGTTATAACAAAACCTAACAGCCATGTGTTTTGTGTTACACATGGACAACCATGTAAACATGTACAATATGAACTTATGTCGGCAGAGAGTAATGTTAAATATTGTTTTAGGGTGTGCAATTCTTGTGCACTATTCTTAAAAAAAAAATGGAACTCACTATTAAAAAAAATTTTTTTTTTTTATAAGTCTCATATTTTACCTTTTTTTTTTCAAAAGAAATATGCAGGACTTGCACATCTTAGGCTAGGACTATAAATATCAATATTTGTCTATGGTAGAAGGAATGAGATTTGAATTTGGACAGCATTAATATTGTACTTGAACCATATAATTTGCAATTGTGCAATAAGATATGGAATTAATAGTATTGGTGGAACAATTAGATCCAAGAGAGCTTATAACTTAATTCAATGCTAGAGTAATGTTACATACAGTCGTGAAGTATGCAAGTACCGTATAGTCGTTTTAAAAAAGAGTAAAATTTAATATTAAAAAATTAATTTATTTTTATGTATGTCTCGTATTTATTCACTTTTTTTAAAAAAATTTTATGATACTTACATACTCACGACTGTAATTATTATATATATACTTACTACTGCAACTATTATATATATATACTTATATATAAAGATACGAAAACTTGGGTATGATCTATACAGAATGCATTGATGAAGCAACATGTAATATGTTTGTCGAAGTCAAAAGTACCGACCGACTATATATAATTAATTAGCCACGAATATCAATATTTGAGATTGCAAGCTAGCTAATAATATTCCCACTACCGATGTGTCAATTTAAGTACAAACGTCGGCAATGTTAAAACTACTAATTTGGCTTATTATAAATACCATCAATCTCAGTGCAGTACTAATGTACTATATATTTTGAACTGAGGCAAACACGGGCTAGCTACATGCAGCCGCCATACATCACCATGCACCACTAGTTAGCAATAATATAGTAAACAACAAAAACTTTATTAATGATATATTACCAAATTTCTATTGCTCTCGTGATCATACATTGTCCTATTCATATTGTTTGATTATGACTACCTTTATGTTGTTCCTTAGAGTTACTATATATATAGTTACCATATATTCTATAAATTATATATTATATAATTATACAACAGTATAGTTTTTTTTTTTTTTTATAGTCAATATAGCTGTTGCTTAGATGACTAACACAAGAAGGGGGTGAATTGAGTTGTATTTAAAAAAAATAACAATTATAAATCAAATATACAATATAAAATATAAACAAAATATGAAACAACAATAAATATAAAGAGTAAAGGTAAGAAAGAAGCAAACTCAGTATGTTAACGAGGTTCGGCCCCACTGCCTACGTCCTCGCCTTAAGCTACCCGTTAAGTATCTCCGAATTCACTATTCAACCTCCTTCATGTGGAAATAGAAACCTATTACACCTTTGAACAACACCGCTACAAAGGATCCATGTAAAACACCCTCTACACTTGCAATCACCTTACACGTGGTAATTCAATTATTCCTTGTGTAAAACAATTTCTACATGCACAAGGGTTATACACACCATTTTACTGTTACAAGAGTTGAGAGTGGGTAGGTTATCAGAAAACACTCCTCAATTAGAGAAATAAGAACAATATAGCGCAAACTATATCTTTCAAAATAAACAAGGGTTAAGGCTCAATGCTTAGATAAGAGAGAATGAAAGTTTTGAATGAATATTGTATGCTCTTGGTGTTGTGAATGTGAAGCTCTCAAATGATCTATTTATAGGCATATGAGACTTCATATTCAAATTTAAAAAGATTCACATGTTAAAAACATCATCATTCACTTTTTAAAAATTTCAAACCTATTCTTTTTACTTTTTACATGTGACAAAATGAGCACACTTTACTTTTCAAAAATTTCAAACCTAATTTTTTACTTTTACATAAGTCAAGAAAAGCATCCATCACTTTTGAA
>QGSO01006218.1:0-10974 GCA_011037825.1 Carya cathayensis | reverse complement strand
CAATCATTCCCTTAAAGTACCAAAAAATTGTAATGCACCATCTTTACTATTAAAATGACAAAATCACCCCTCAAAATATTTTAAAAATTACAAAATAATCCTATCAAATAAAAATAATAAATTTCAAATAACATTTGTTCACATAAAAGTTTTTTAAGATAAAAAAAAATTAATTTAAACTTCATAGTACCCTACTTGGGCCTCTGACCCTCCTGACATGGGTAGCCCATCCCGATGAGGTTAGTTGTCAGGGGTTGTACCCTGCAAGAATGTGGTCAACCGATCATGTCTGACCTTAACCATGGTAAGAAGGGGCCTTTGGCCCAACTCAGGGGCATGGAGGGACTCCAGGTTTTGTGCTTCTTTGAGTGTATTTTTCCTAACAGTTACTTGCAAATTTTTTCTACATGTGTGTCAGAGGGAATTGAATCCATTTTTCTTTCTTTGATTGCCCTTTTCTTCTGACAAAGGTTCATTGCACCATACCGAGTCAGACTAAATGTTAGTGCACAAGGTAGGGCTTGATTAGCACCTTCCCTGCCTAATACGTGGTGTTTCCCCTTTAATCTTCAACCATTGTGCCTTTTGCCATTTACTCTCCCTGTAAGAACACGTTTGTCTCTTCACAAGTAAGGCCAATCTGATTACTAGAGTTAAAGGCCTAGCATCAAAAGGAGCCTAGGACGATAAGGAGAAGGCCCAAATAAGGATGGGAAAGGATGAGACAGTCCCTGCTAGGGCACGCCCCAGGCCACTCCACATCTAATGATTGGATACGGGTCAAGATCTCACCTCTGATAGGAAGTGCCGCTTTAAATGCAATGCAACATGAACCCAGACACAAAGGGAACAAGAGCCCTTTGAGAGGGGACACTACATTAAATGCGATTGGATGTCACCCCTAGACACAAAGCCTCTGCATGAATCGAGACATCCTGACAAGGGATGTCGCATTAAATTTGGTGACATACTGTCCGATGTGGGGGAAGACACTCCAGGCACCTAGAGAGCAGTGCCCTACCGAGCCATAGGGGTATAAAAGCCTCGTTACAAGTATGATTCAAGGATTCATTCTCTTCATCTATCTAGCACTCTCACTCTTAATCACTCACTGACTTAAGAGGATGTTTGGAAACAATTTCCATCTCATCCCATCTCATTTTATTACATATAATTTCTTTTCTAAACATTATTCAAACACAAACACTTTCAAACTAATCATTACAATTTCTCAAACTTTGAAATAAAAAATAAAAAATAATTCAACTTTTTCAAATTTCAAAACAAAAATAAGATTAAAAAAATCATTTTCTAACAAATTTTAACTATATATTATTTTTATTCAACTTTTTCTCTCCATTCCCAAAATCCATTAAATATTTAACTCAAATTATATCACTACTATTCACAAACCATCATACTACTATCAACATAATTATCATCTCATCTCTTTTCTTAAGCATCTCCTTAGGCATCGGAGGTGCTTCTTTGGGCACACTAGGCCTTTTAAGCTTTCTTGCCTCAGGTGACTAGTGGAGCAAGGCGGGTTGTTGCGAAACGCATCCTTAACAGTTAGTGCCATCTGTGGGATTTCCCTTAAGAAAGCTAACATGCCTTTCACATGCCTCCCATGACTTGGTCCCAGGCAACCTGGAGACAAGACGCTACCCAAGAAGCAACCTCAACCAATATGGAGGGTAGATTTCTTGAAATGGAGTTGTAGATAAAAAAGATGGCATTAGAAATGCAGAATCTCTAGCGATAAAACGAAACCTTAGGGCAGAGGAACACCTGGTTCGGGAAAGGCAGTGGCACAAGCCAGAATGAGGGAGTTGAAGTGGAATTGCATAGCAAAGGAGGAGCCTCCCCTGATTGGGGTGTACAATTTTCAGTCTGAACCTGAAAAACCAACTGAATTGAACTATATATATTTAAAATATTTTTAATAATTTAATATATTAATTTTCTATAGTGATTATGTAAGTTAATGATATAATTCTCATCTAATTTATTATCATTTACCATATAAAATATAAAATAATTTGTGTCATTATATGTAAATAGTTAATACATCATATATTCACACATATTATTTATTTGATAGTAGGTGTGAATATATAAAATGTATATTCACATATACTCACATATGTATATTCACACATACTATAAAATGTATATTCACAAATACTATTTATTTGGTAGTATGTGTGAATATATTCACATATACTCTACTATTTATACTTAATTAAAGTAATGAGATAATTTTTTTTTTTTAAATACCTTAGTTGCAAGCAAGCATAAATAATCTATGTACAATAAAATTATTTGATATTCATTAATCATATATAAAATGTATTATATTATTAATAATTATGCATACTAAAGAGTAAAGTCTAAGTTAATAAGTAGTAACTATCAACATCATAATTATAATTATAGTTAAATATTTTTTTTAATGAGTTAGTTACATAATCTACATTAATAATTTACTTAATTTTAATTTTATTAATTTAAATAATTTTTTATTAATTTATTTATAGAAAAGAAAGATGAAGCAAAATAACAAAATAATTGGACCAGATCGAACAGACCAACCAGACCGGACCAAACGGACCGACCAAATCGGATTGGACCAATAGCTACTGGTCCAGCCCAGTTTAGGAAAATGATGGACCTTCGGTCCATCACCACCCTAGATTGGACCGATTTACACAACTAGCTACTGATGAAGAAAAAGAGAAAAAAAAAAATGCATCACGAATTGCATAGCTTCATGGGAAAATACGAAGAGATGGCCATGAAGATCGGGGTGTCTTCTACGATGGACCAATTACTAAGTAGCACCAACCTCCCTTACAGAGATGGAGTTATGGCAGTCCTACTCCCGCTAAGATTCAAAGTCCCGCATATCAAGATGTATGACAAATCTAAAGTCTAGTCAAGCATATCGAAATGTTTAAGGCCAACATGACCCTCCATGGCTTCCTTGGAGAAGTCGTGCGCCGAGCCTTTCCCTTGATGCTTAAGGGAACAATGAGGTTGGTTTGGGGCTTTGCTGCTAGGCACCATTGACCGTTTCGAGGAGATGGGCAAATAGTTCATCACTCAATTCATGGCCAGTAGAAGAAGGAGATGTCCAACTACTTATCTACTAACCATGAAGTAGTGGGAAGATGAGAGCTTGAAGTCTTATCTCTCCTAGTTCAACAAGATCACACTGGTGGTGCTTCTAGATATTGCATTTGGCCCAAGAGTTCGTTCATGGCCAAACTGTCTAGAAGGACCCTTGCAACACTACATGAGTTCATTGACCAAGTAGACGAGCGTGTCAATGCTGAAGATACCCTCTGAGCTTTGACCCCCCAAGAAGGTTTGAGATGGAAAGGTTGGAGAAAGGGGACGAGATGCCTGTGGAAAAGAATAAAAAACTAGGAATAAACCATATGAGAGAAGAAAAGACAGGGCACCTTTTCCAGGAAGGCACACTTGAGTATGAATGTGCAAACGACGAATGAGGAGTGGTCGATTTGCACCTACTACAACATGGAAGGCCACAAAACCAACGACTGTCATCACTTGAGGCAAAGGGTGGAAGAAATGTAGGAGAATGGGGAGCTGGGATGGCTGGTCACCTAGCATTCATTGCCACCACCTAGGCAACTTGAACAAGAAGGAAATGAATAGAGGAGAGACTGCAGAAGCAAAAGCTCGAGACCAAAGGGAGTCATGGAGAGAAATGCAGAAAACCCCTTGTGTAGGAACCATGACAATGTCCCCTCATCAAAACTAGGCAGTCCAGACCATCACCAGGGGATTTGCTGGTAGAGGTGCATCCGCATCTAGTAGGAAAGTGTATGCCTAGAAAGCATGATCTAAGGAGATCTTCAGCTTTGGGAGACCAACAAAGGTGGCCTGAACTGAGAGAATAGTGCTAGTCTCCTTCGGTGCGATCGACTGCAAAAGGTTTGATCTACTCCCATATCGATGCCTTGGTGGTGATGATGCTAGTTGCCACCTTCACCACTAGAAGGATACTAATAGACAATGGGAGTTCAGCCAACATTCTCTTTTGGGAAGCGTTCACCAAGATGGGCATCGACCAGAACTGACTGTGTCTATCACTGACCTCGTTGAGGGACTTTCGTGGGAAATGGTGCTACCTATATGATCTATAACGTTACTCATGACGGTCGGATTGGGGATGCACAAGACAACCACCATGGTAGACTTCCTCATATTCAGGATACCATCCTCGTAAAATGAAATTATTGAGCAACCAACATTGAACAGTTTAAAGGCCATGACCTCTACCTACAACAAAAAGATGAAGCTTCCCATGGAAGCAGGTGTGGGAGAAGTGCATGGCGAGTAGGTGATAGCAAGAAAATGCTACATACAAGAGTTAAAGGGGGGGAAGAGAAGCCCCCCACCAACTAAGGAACGCGGGACCCCTAGGGAAGAGAGGCATACTTTAATTCGAGGAATGTTTTTCAAATAGAAGGCACTCATGTAAGACCACCCTATGTATTCAATAAATTGCTTTGTGTGTCATAACTTTTCCCTTATTGCTGTCAAATTCCTCATTGTAGGGAAAATGTCATGGACACCACCCAGAGCGGTCGAGCACATCTTTTCCCTAGTTTCCTGAAGCTGATGCTCTACACTCACATCGAGCAAACAAAGGAAAGAACACATCTCGTAAGTGTCCCACCTCTCCTTACCACCTAGTGTGGTTGTACACATCTCCCACCTAGTTTCCTTAGGCCGATGCTCCGTGCTTGCACCTAGCCAGTAAAGGAGGGAATACCTCTCCTAAATGTCCCTTCACTCCTCGCCACCCAGTGCGAACAAGCACATCTCCTACCTAGTTTTTTTAAGCTAATACTCTGCACTCACGCTTAGTTAACAAAGGAGGGAACACCTCTTCTAAGTGTCCCATCCCTCCTCACCATCCAATGCGGTGGAGCACATCTCTCGCTTGGTTTCCTTAAGCCGATACTCTAGCTCGCACTAGGCAAACAAATGAGAGGGAACACCTCTTTTAAGTGTCCCATCCCTCCTCGCCACCTAGCTTGGCCGATTGCACCTCCAGCTTGGTTCACTTATAAGTGAAAGTGTTTACACACTTAGACAATAGCTAGTAGCCTTTTCATCCAAAATCAAAGGAGCATTAGCCACCATGGTGATCGGCGCCTAAAAAAGGGCAAAAAGAGGAGAAGAAAGAAAAAGTACACGTATTTTGCATGTTTTTGTAGATACCAACAAAGAGCACAAGTTTGAGAAAATTTACATATCATTTAAAACAATGAATTTGCAAATCAAGACAAATGAACATTATGCAAAGTAGCAGAGGCCAAGAGGCTTATACACAAGGCATACATTTTCCAAAAGAAATAAAGAAGAGAGGGAGAGAGCTTGTCATTTCTCAGTCTGAGCAGTAAACAAAGGGAAGGCGTTAGGCATCAAGCCCTTCCCCAATGTGTTGAGGAACTTGAGAGCCTCCTGGTCGGGCTTGAATATCTCTAAGTTTAGGTCAACCTGCATGTTCAACAATCAGTATGCTTGCATTTTCTTCAGGCCCAAAACATGCCCATAGCCTTAGTCTTCTTTATAGACCCTCTTAGCCACAGCAAACTAAGGGGAGAGCCTGGCAAGATCCCCTTTGGCTTTAGCACCTTCACCCGCCTCTTACTTGACCTCACATTCTTCTTGGTCGCAGCGTACTTAGTATCCCTGTCGACCTTGTCCCTCAAGAGCGCTGTGCTTATGCCTCTAGTTTCTTCTTCTCAACCTTGACTCGGTCAAGCTCTATGCTTATATCCAATTGAGCATCCTCAGCCTCTAATAGAGAAGCAACATAGCCGGGGTAATGCTTATGAGTTTTCTCTAGCTCCTTGCTCAGACAAGACACTCGAATCTGCTCCAGATTCCTTTCCTTTGTGAGGGCTTCAACCTCAAGGCACTTCCAGAACAGTTCCTCCTTTGACTAACCCAAATCCCTCATTAAGGCACAAGCCTCTTCAAGGAGGAGAACAATGTCTCCCTCTAGGGACTGGTTGTGGTTGTAATTCCTAACAAAGTCTCGCTTGACTTGGTCTCTCTTGACCCGAAGTTTTAAAATCTCGCAGTAGGCTTGCTTAATATAAACCCGCAACCCATTGGCCTCTTTTCCAACTCAGCTTGACCAGCCACGATCCAGGCCGCCAAATTGTTGACCCCTTGCTTAAGCAAAGCCAATTGATCAAAAATCCAAAAAAGATACAGGAATCAAATGATAGGGGCCGGAGAATTTATCAAAGAAAGAAAGTCCTTGAGATGGTCAGCCAGCCCACAAACAAACTCTACCCTAGCCTTTTTAGTGCCCAATTGGGAGTGGCAAGACCTAGAAGGACCTAATTGTCTTGAAGAAGTACGCTTCCCACCTCAACCAGTAGGTCTTGAGCCATTAGGTGGCCCAAGGGAGAGAGGCTATGATGAGGGAGGTGGTGACGCTACCAATCCTCCTTCCGCCTTAGGTCATTGGCCTGCCTTGTACTTGGGTAGGAGGAAGGCCCAATGCCTCCTTCACACCTCGGGTCATTGGCCTGCCCGATACCTAGGCATAGCTTGTCCCAACCATCTCCTCCTCACCACATTCCGAAGGGACCAAGGAAGACTCTTCCTCAAAGATAATGGGCGGAAAAGCCCCCTCCCAATAGAGGCACTAAAAGGTGAGAAAGGGACCGAGACCTTGTGCTCACTAAGGGCCACAGGATCATCAGAGAATAGGTCCTTGTGATTGAAGAAAGTGACAGGCACCTTGCCTTTAGAGATCTTTGAAGGCAACTTGGAAGTTAAGGGGATTGATTGGGTGATATCGCCACCCACCTATTCAAAATTCTCCAAAGAATTCGGGTGGTGTGAAACCTCGAGGATTGGATTAAGAAAGACCTCAAAGAATGCTGCCTTCAAGTCTGCCTAGTCTTGATCGAGAGCCCCAGGTGGGGTAGAGGGGAGATCCAAGGACAAAGAAATAGGCTGAGAGTCTGGCAACAGAAACTTGAAGTCTAGGCCTAGATTGGGGTAGCCTGGTCCAAGACAGTGGAGTTCTCTCAAACCAGGGTTGAGACTACTGATGGTGGTGAACTTTGTTGCAACTGCTCCAGGGTAGGGCGAGAGGTCCCTCATTCAAACTCAGAACGGCAGCGTGATTCCCTGATTCTCGACCCACCTTGCCTTCAAGGTGTGGTCTTTTCTCCTTTCCTCCCAACGCGATGTCGGAAGACCACTTCTTGACTCAAGAAACAAAGTGGTCCCTTATAAAGCGACTTTCGACGATGAGAGATTGATCCAGCATCACTAGGAACCGATCGATATTCTCCCTAGTTAGAAGGAGATTGGTCCACACATCTTCTTGGTGTCAGCTAACCCATAAACTGTGTGAAGCTGGGCTTGCTTTCTCTCCAAGAGGGTCACAGAGATCACCTTGTCTTCGGGAATGATCCCCCAAGAAGTTCAAATAGGGAACTCTTGCCTCTCGGCTTCACTACTAGGGAACTTCCACCCGGTGCCAGACAAGAAAAAGAACTTGCGCTCCCAATTTTTGGCATTAGAGTAATGACCCTCAAACCAAGAACAAAAACTATAGATATTGCCCTCAAGGAGTGGACCCCGTGGGTAAAGACAAACTCTCACGTTGTCAAGTCAGGGTATCCTTTGCTAGAGGGCTCCAGAACCATGTACTATATAACATAGCGTGACATCATGATCCTCCGTGAGTTGGGGTGTAGTTGGGTAGGGGCCACCCCCAAAAAATCCAGAACATTGCGAACGCCTCAACATAAAGGGAGCCTCAACCCATGTAAGAAGGCATTGGTGTACAAAGCGACCTTTGCAACAAGCCCTTGGGAGTTGACAGCTCTATGACTAGGGCTTGGGATCTCTAGGACGACCAAGTCTGGAACATAGTATGCATCCCTTAGCGTCCTGAGGTCTATCAAACAAGTGGTGGAGGACCTGTCGCACCCATCATAGCGACGAAGGTCCTTTCGGGCAATAGGTTGGTGTTATTGAGTAAGTTATTGACAGTTGATGAAATTCCTATATGTCATGCCATTTCTTATTATTTGTACACGAGCTCACAAAGGTTGTCATGCATTCTCTTCTTTTCCTCTTTGTAGTTTGCCATTGCCCCCACTTCCCTTTACAACTCCTTGTTGGCCTGTCTAATGCAATCTTGGTCTTTTCTCCTTTTGAGCCCTACATTCCGCTACCTTAAAGGCTTCGTTTCCACTTTGCAAAGCTTCCATTTCCAATGTCATCCTCCCTATCCTTTCGTCCATTTCCTTGAATCTCCATTCCATCTCATCATCTGTTGTCTCCCTTGTTGCGATTGTCTCTTGATCACAGATTGCCTGGTAGTGTGTAGCAACAGGCATAACGTGATAGTCAATCCCATGGATTACACCAATTTCGGTACACCTACAACTATCGAGCCCCTTGCATATAGAACAAACCTCAAAAGCCCTAGGGGAATATCTTCAATGCCAAAGTTAGTTCTTATCCTTGGGTGTGTATATTTCATTAAGGAGAAAAACGTGTTCTTTAGGCTTACCTCTCTTTAACTATATATTGTCGGGGGTGTTGGAAAAGCCTTCCCTCTTTCCTTTGGCCTGACAAGAGCATGCCTCTTAAAATGACACTTTGGGGAATTTAATGAGGTAATCCTATCTAGGCCTCTGACCCTCCTGACATGGGTATGTTTCTTGAGAGGCTGCTTTGGGGCACTTAATGTGGTAACCCTATTTATGCCTTTGACACTCCTGACATGGGTATGTTTCTTGAGAGGCTGCTCCGAATTGACTTTACCACCAACTAGATTAGTCGGGAAGGGCTAGCCCATCCCAATGGGGTTAGTTGTCTAGGGTCATACCCTGCAGGGGTGTGATCAAATGATCACGTCCACCCGTAGGTTTTTCCTTGGTGGACCATCCTTAACTACTAGAAGAAGGGTCCTTCAGGCCCAATCTGGGGGTTTGGAGGACCCTTCGATCTGCTCCTGTGGTTCTTTAAGTGTATTTCCCTTAAGAGATTCAATTACCAGCCGGTCTATTACCTAATTCCAAATCTGATTATGATTTTTTTAAAATCTTTATTACAATCAACAGATCAATGGATTAAACTTTAAATAGTTTACATAGCAGAATATATTTTTAATTACTAAGAAGACATAATATTCCAATGTTATTGATGGTGTTTTTTTCAATGAGCCATTTAATATTGAATATTAGTATGTAAAGTAAGAGAATTTAAGGAGAGTGGTAATACAGGAGTAGATGCGTTGCTTCCAAAACCCGAGCTGATTTCCACTTGGGAAGGAATGGGGCAAAGAGGCCATTGCTAAGATGGGAGCCTCTCCATACTTGTCAACAGCCAGTGCCAAACGCGGGCAGAGTTGGATTAATCCCAGAGCAATATCTGTTGTTGTATGTACATACCAGGGGTATGTACAGAACATGCATGAAAATGGTCAAAAAGGAATTATTATATTTGTGTTAATTACCAATATTAGAAATGAATATATGCTAAGGAAATAACGGCCATTATTGGATGTTTACACATAAATCATACACAAAAAAACAATTATACATGATTGATATGACTTGATGCAATAAGTTAACTTTACTTTGTAATAAAAAAAAAAGTTTTACAATTTGATGGATCATATTAAATTAACCATGTTAACGTATAGGTTTTCTTGTATAAGATGTTTATATAGATCAATCATTTCTATTAAGAAATAGCAAAACATGAGTTCTTACCCATAGTTCTGGTATAAATAGCATGGGTAAGAAGCGTAGCACCATTGGAGTCTTGAATCTCCTGATCGTCATTATCTTGTAGAATTAAATCTTTATTTGGAGTAAGATAATACAAAAGGTGTGCCATTTCTATTTGCCGAAATTTAATAGCCATAACAACCGGAAGATTATTCCCTCTAAAACTTCTAATGCTGATCAAGTCAAAGTATTTTTGAAGCATGCACTCCACCATTCGCCGTTTTCCAAGCACAACAGCCGTGATTAGAGCTGTGTAACCATCACTATCATACATTTCCAAGCTTTTATCTGGCATTTGATCCACCAACTCCTTCACTATATGCTCATGTCCATTTGTAATAGCAATGTGAAGAGTCGTTTCGCCTTTATCTGTGATTATCTCATTCAATGCATTGGGTATAGACTGAAGAATGACTCTTGTCTCGATCAAATTACCGTCTCGCACAGCATTATACAATCTCGTAAAATCTTCCTCCAACATATCTGCCATTTTCTCCAACGTGTTAAATTTCAAGGAATTAAATATTCATGCACAAGGAATGTATGTACATCAGAAATATATAGTACCAATTAACAAGTGCATAAAGCATTGATTTAATATAATATTCAAACTTCAAGGAGAAAAAAGAAACTAATTGTACAAATATTACAACTATTTTCTTTAAATTAAAAGATCATCCAAATGTGATAAATGTGTCATATTTTATATAGTGAAATGAAAATGGGTTGAGATCGATAGATCGGTATGTAGGACTGTAATCTTATGACCTAGTTCTTAGTACAAAATATTGAATTTTATTCATTTAATTTTCTTTTCAAATATAGGTTTTATTAGGCCCAATTATTTCCAGTAGATTGAACGAGTTGTGTGCGTCTAGAGATTACTACTTCATGAGGCCCATGGCCTCATCGCAGTTTTGAGGATGGAGGTGTAACAAATAAGTAGCATTGGATCAAAATAGTGACTTTGCCGTACACGCCCCTATGATACCAGAGTCCTTCCTGATGGGGTATGCCCTAAAAGGGGTGGATAATGTGGGGACCTAATAAACCCCGGTGAAATACTCGCATTATTTAGGTGTAGTTAACAGCCGAGTTGACTTAGAATAATCAACATATCGTAACTGGACGTTGGAAGTCATACCATATCAGTCAG
>QGSO01006048.1:0-12313 GCA_011037825.1 Carya cathayensis | reverse complement strand
GAGTTCACGTGAGTGTACTCTGTACTAGGTCGTGATACACCGGATGGCGTGTCACGAAGGGTTGGATGGCGTAGCAGAGAAGTGTGGAGCGTATGGTGTAGTGTTGGGAAACTGTATGACAGTGTCCCGAAGCAGTGATGATATGGATTATAGTCCGGGGTGACTGGTGTCATCTTGTGGTTGACTATGGCTAAGAGTATATGGATTGAGAAAGGAATTGTTTGTTTGGTTATTATTGATAATTTTAATGAACTTGTTTTAGTGCAAAGGCTTTCTGAAGTCAAATTATCTCTTCTGGGTATAGTGAAACCTCACGTTGCCGTGGTGTTGCAAGTGCTCATAATATGACAATTGAGTTCAGAAGTGAAAATCTTAAGGACTTGAGTGTTCCTCTTCCAGCTGTTGTGCAGTTCCTCGTGTTTCGCGCTCTATTCTCATAGAACGCGACGATCGAGGTAAGTTAGCCTCTAACTTACTATCAGTTTATTGTGTATGTGTGATGGGTAAGGGAACTACAATTTATGTATGTATGTTATCGTATATGCCATGTCATGCTATGTCATTACATGTTTATCTGTTACGTATGATTTAATCTCTCATGAATAATTATCTGTTAAATAATCTTTTCTGTCATGCTATGTCATTACATGTTTATCTGTTACGTATGATTTAATCTCTCATAAATATTTATCTGTTACACAATCTTTTCTGTCATACAATGTTGTATGTTATAAGTATGCCATGTTAAGTATGCCATATGATACATGTATGCCATGAAATGTTTATGATTAAATCATATTGTGCCATTTACAAGTATACGCTATGTTAGAAAAGTATATGATATTAAATAATATCTCATGCATTAAGAAAGATAAGACATGTTATGTTACTTATAATGCGTGGGGCCACAACAACTGTGGAGTACGTATTATATTTTATGTTACTTATAATGCGTGGGGCCACAACAACTGTGGAGTACGTATTATATTTTATGTTACTTATAATGCGTGGGGCCACAACAACTGTGGAGTACGTATTATATTTTATGTTACTTATAATGCGTGGGGCCACAACAACTGTGGAGTACGTATTATATTTTATGTTACTTATAATGCGTGGGGCCACAACAACTGTGGAGTACGTATTATATTATATGTTACTTATAATGCGTGGGGCCACAACAACTGTGGAGTACGTATTATATTTATGTTACTTATAATGCGTGGGGCCACAACAACTGTGGAGTACGTATTATATTTTATGTTACTTATAATGCGTGGGGCCACAACAACTGTGGAGTACGTATTATATTTTATGTTACTTATAATGCGTGGGGCCACAACAACTGTGGAGTACGTATTATATTTTATGTTACTTATGATACGTGGGGCCACAACAACTGTGGAGTACGTATTATATTTTATGTTACTTATAATGCGTGGGGCCACAACAACTGTGGAGTACGTATTATATTTTATGTTATGTGTATTCATGGGGCCACAACAACTGTGGAGCATGAAGTATGGGGCCACAACAACTGTGGAGCATACACTACATGAGACACAGCAATTGTGACATGTAGAATACGTGGGGCCACAACAACTGTGGAGTACGTATTATGTTTTATGTTACTTGAATACGTGGGGCCACAACAACTGTGGAGTACGTATTAATGCACGTTATTAATCAAGACAATTGAATAATATTCCAAGTTTATGTTAAGTCCAGTTTCAGATCAAATACATGATAAGTCAAGTTTTAGATCAAGTCCATGTTATGTTATGCTCACGTATATGTTATGTTCATGTCATGTTATGTTCAAGTTTATGTTATTTTCAAGTTCTTATTTATGTTATGCATGTTTACGTTCATGCTATATTTCAAGTCCATGTTATGTTTCACGTTCATGTTATGTTGTTTGTTCATGTTATGTTTTAAGCTTAAGTTTATGCCATGTTAAGTCAAGTTCAGTTCACGTTTAAGTTCTGGTTAAGTCATGCTATATGTCAAGTTATGCTATGCTTATGTATGACTATACTTATGCATTTATGCTTTTACTGCCATGCATGCATTTTTAACCTGTGTGTGAGTTTTATGTTAACTTACTGAGATTTGTAATCAAATCTCACTGTGGTAGTCCCAACTACCATTCCCCCCGAATGGTAGATCTTGTTACAGGACCCAAAGGAGAATTGGAATCTGACCAACTGAATACGGTCGACTAGGCCACGGTGCGATGTTGATGATGGTATAGTATTTAACTTAGGTTAATACTTGTACTTTTGGAGTTGTATCTCAAGTATTCTTTTGATCACAACCATTTTGGACTAGTGTGATGATCACGGCTTTTTAGTATGCCTTTATGTATGAATTATGTTTCAAGTATTTGGGATATATTTAGTTTGGTGCATAGTATTGCTAAAGAAAAAGATTATCCGCTGCGAATATTGCATAATGCTAGATGCATGTTAGGAACATTGCATCTTATATGTCATGAACGGGGGCAGGTAACCTTGTGTTGCATGTCGACGCTTCAAATGTCCGTTCAATCCCAAGCGGAATTTGGGGGCGTCACAAAATAGATTGTTGGCTCTTAGCCAGGCAACACGAAGATAGTTATCACTAGTGATAGGTTCTACCAAAGATCCATCAACAAAAGCAATTTTATTTTTCACTGTTAGAGCAATTGACATAGATCGACTCCATGCAATGTAATTCTCACCAGTGAATATCTCGAAAACCAGAAGTGCACCAGGATTATCAAACGGATGCAAGTAGTAGCAGTTGGATGAATCATCAGAAAGATTCTGTATAGAGGCATTTGACGGAGTGTGTGCCATAGAAGCATTTTCCTCAAGATTATCAGACATTGTAAAGCAAGAAAGATCAAGAAAGCAACGGAAAAGTGTTTGTTCTCGATGATACCATGTGAAATTGTACATAATTGTAAAAGAAATAAGAGGAATGAAGAGATATATTCTGTATTGAAAAATTCTTATTCATTTCGATTAATTTATCTCTATACAAAGTGACTCTATTTATACACTTGAAATTGATCAATAATACTAATCAACTATTGACATAGGCATAACTACCTTAACTATCAAATGACAGATAAAGCCTTCTATTTGGCTACTTGAGACTTTAACTCTAATTCATCTATCAGATTTTGGATATTCCAACATGGTGCCCCGTTTCGTTATACAATATTTTAAATGAGATTAAATGAAATATTATATTAAAAGTCAAATAAGATATTATTATAATATAATTTGTAATATTAATTTTATTTTAAAATTAAAAAAATTTGAATTTTTTATTATATTTTATATAAGAATTTTAATAAATAATTAATAATGAAATGAGATAGTTTAGTTTTATGTAACCAAACTAACCCTAAATTTTCGAATATGATTGATGAATGACAATAGTGAGAGTTCATACTTTATATAAGCATAAAATGTTTGGAAAAACTACTCTTACTGAGAGTTTGGTCCGATGGGTCTCGATAATTTTTTTATTTAAAGATTAAAGAAAGATGTTTTAGTGATATTTAAATTTTAAAAAAAAAATTTAAGGATTAAAAAAAAAAAAAAGAGAAATGCTAAACCCACACATAGGGTCTCTCAATGGGGGTTGCTGACAATAGGTTTTTTTACTTGATAATTAAGGAAATATTTTTTAATGATGTTGTATTTTTTTAAAAGAATATTTTAAAAAGTTAAAAAAATTCTTGAAAAAAAATAAAAAATAAATATTGCACTATCGGAAGACCCCATGTGTGGTTGTAGAACCACTCTAAAAAAAATGAATGAAAAAATAAATTGCCCTAACTGAGACCCATCTCGTGCTAGCACTGCTCAAAATGTTTTGCTATTTGTTAATAATTCCCTGGTGCAAAAATAGATTTTGGATTTCTTTAATAATTTAATATTAGAAGTGGGATTTGAATCTTGATGTTTCACAACTTATTGAAAATTACTTCAGTTGATAAAATTTTGGGAGATATTGATGCATGTGTCGTATTGTTTGCGTATATTCTTCCATCCTCTTATATAGTTTTTCTCTTAATATATTCTTAAATCTTGAAGAGAAAAAATGTGACATCGTAATATGTGTATTTTCTCTATGGAATCGGGTTTGTCTGCAGAAGAGCATTAGTGTTGATTTAGGCAAAACTTTTGACAAAATTTAGCTATTGTACCACTTTTTTTAAAAATTATTTATTTTTGACTATCCACACAAAATTTGAATCCTTTGTTAGATTAATCATTTCACTCTATCTAAGATTGTAAGACTATCAGTATGAACGGGAAAAATTCGATACTCAATCTTATTGGTTGGTCTCAGTCCCAACATGTAGAAAAATTCAATACTCGGTCCAGTCTCAAGGTGTGGTTATCTTGATCCGGACCGAAACCGACTGAATGTATATATATAATAATTGTAGAAGTTAATTATGTAATTTTCATCCAATGGATCACCATTAACCATATAAAATGTTAAATTATATATGCGATCAGTTAACAAATATATCATATGATAAATCATGTTATTATATGTAGATACTTATTGTTCTATCTGCACCCAATTAAAGTAATTATTAACTTTTTTTTTAAGATATCTAAGTTATAAGTAAGCATGAAGAACACAATATATATTTATATATATAATGAAATTATTTAATATTTATTAATCATATATAAAATGTTAATATGCTATCAATTAACTAATATATCATATGATGAATAATGTTATTATATGTAGATACATACTCCACTATCTACACATAATTAAAGTAATTAGGTAGTTTTTTTTAAGATACCTAATTTGCATATTAGCATAGACAATCTATAGAAAATGAAATTAATTAATATTCATTAACCATATATAAAATTTTTAAAATTTTAATATAGGTCATTATGAATACTAAGTTAGTAACTATTAACATCATAAATTTATCAATATAATTATAATTAATAATTTTTTAATGAATTAGTTACATAATCCACATTAAAGAGCTCATTTAATTTTAATTTTATTAATTAAATTAATTTTTTGCATTAAGTTTTCTGTAAAAAGCTAAAAAAGAGGAAAAAAAATTCATGGACTAAACCAGACCGATAGCTAACGGTCCTGTCCAGTCCGACAAAAATGATGTACCAAACTTTTCAGTCTGTGACCACCCCAGCACCAAACTAAACCTAATACACCCCTAAATTCTCTATCTAATAATAAAATATTATTTTTCCCAATTTTTATCCTTTTTTTTTTTAATTGGATAGTTTTTTATTTTGATTTTCACAATTTTCAACAACCTATATGATAGCAAAATTCTACATATCACACTCTTCTCCCACTTTCATCCAACTAAGATGAGGTGGTATTATCCATCACCATTTAGTTTTTTTTTTTTATCTACATTTTTTTACTGCATTATAAACAAAATAAATAGGTACAAATCAAATTTAATGGACTGTAAACAAATTAATCTCAACCCAAATTTATACAACTATAAAAGGGTTGCATTCATCTTCAACAAAATCATTGTATCAATCTCAAATCTACACAATTATAAATTAACTTTGATATTATCTTCAAAAGTCAACAACCCAAATATTTTTTAAATACATAAAAGTTACAACAAATTATACATCAAAATAAAAATATAGTCAACAACAAAATATGACATTATCCAAGCACATTAAAATTAATTTTATAGTATACCTATAGAGAAAAAATAATGCACAATATCATATGTTGTATATGGCTGGTAGAGAGAAAATAATACATAAGAAATTAAGAAAAAATATATTCATCGTCTTATTTCTCATCATCCTATGATGTGGTATTAGATAATAGGTTTATAAGTAAAATATAATAAATAATAGACAATCATCTAATATCACATTGTAAGATGATGAGAATTTAGATGATGAGTAGTATTATTCCGAAATTAATATAATATCATCTAATAAAAAATCACATGTTCGGCATGCATAGAAAGAATAATATTAAAGAAAGAATACATAAATTATTGTATCATGCATATTTATAGAATTACTGTTACTAAAAACGATGTAGCTTGGCTAATTCAATGCATCTGATCTATTTTGGGCAAGAATAGGGAAATTTCGGCATTCTATAATTTCTATTCCTATTGCTCTGAATAGGAAGTTTCGTAGATACAGAAATAATGGACATACATATTACAAAGTATCTGTGTAAGAAATAATGAAGCTGTGCCCCCAACTACCAGCAATATATATCACATTAAATGATGCGATCCCTTTTATTGAAATTTCAGTCATTGACTCATTAATGCCGAATTGATCTCTGGAAAAAGTAGAGGGATGATTCGATCACTCGATGATAGACACGTTTGGCCAATGAAAAGGAGTATTGAATAATGTTAGATATTTAAAATTAAAAAACAAAATAATAATTTTTTATATAAATTTTAAAAATGTACGATTCTTATTTAATATTTTTATTATTTTTTTCTTTTAAAAATTTTTTTAACTCAAACTTGAAATAGTTTTACTACATCTCCGAAAAATAATTAATAACTTGTATTTTTTATTGACCAAATTACTGTATAATTTCTCATTTTTTGATCTAATCCTATTTTTATAGACCTCACAATTCAATGAAAGCCTATTTCATCTTCTTTCTTTTTTTTTTTTTAAAAAAAATTAGAGTTAATTGTAAAATAAGTATTTAAGTCTTTACGTTTCTACAATTAGAGACCCCAGTTCTTAGCTTTTACAAAATTGATGCCTGAATTTTAAAAAAATTTGCAATTAGCAAATTAACGAAAGACCGCATGTGTCAGTCTTTGGTTGGGTGACACATGACATCAAATACTCATGTCAGCCAATTGAGAGTTGGCATATGGCATACTAATGTGACTTGGCAATCCTTTCCTTAATTTCCAAACGGGAAGTACCTGATGTCACTTGAATGAAGTACCTAATTGCAAATTTTTTAAAGTACAAAGTATTAATTTTGTGAAAATTGAGAACTTGACTTGTAAGAAAGTAAAATAAAAAAGCAGAGGAATTTACCAAAACAAAAAATCTCAGAAAAGAAATTCCTGGCCATGTAGCTTGGGCTGGCTGGGCTGATACGAAACTTGTTCGAAAGGTAGTAAATAAGTTCTGCTTGTGTTCAGAATGCCTATGGATCAAGAGCCCACAACTGGTATTTGACCTGAGTTTCAAATTTGGTTGTCCATATTATTTATGGGCTTGAAAATTTACATAGTTGGAGAAAAAGGGGGAAGAATTAATGCATTGTACCGACCCGACCCGACCCAAGTTCTTTGCAAGGTACGAACTGCAGGAAAACCTCATTTTGTTCACATAATAACCCAACTCAACCTGTTGTCAATACCCTCACATCACACACGTGTGGGGTCAACACTGAATAGTATTTAAAAGATTAATATTTTTTAATTTATGTGAGTGTCTGATTTACTCACATTTTTCATATAAAGTGTGTGAGACTTAAACATCAATAAAAGTGCAAATATAATTTCTCTATTTAGAAAGCTTCAAGGACAATATGAAATTTTGGCTAATATTTACGTACTACTAATTTCAAGATTCTTTTTATTTTTATTTTTTAAATCTATACAATTATTGAAATCTAATGCTAGTCCAAGTATCCAAACAAGGTAATCAAACATGGTTGAATGTTGATTATCAACATGTCACCAATATCCTCTTCCATGCTACACTTGTCTCCAACTATTCAAGCAGCGCATTGAAGTGCTTAGCACGGAGATTATCCGCCAATTTTTCTTTTGATCTCCAACTATATACTTCAGAACGCATGTTACTAAGAAACTTAAGTTTCCAAAATACTTAATCACATCCCCAGCAACTGATCAAGAAGAATAAGCCGAATCATCTGTGACATGCCATAAACTCTCTCCAGCCAACCTTGGTGCATTTGCTATAGGATGTTGAGAAGAAAGGGGTGGAGATCTGCTAATTTTACTGGATGTAGCCCAAGGAAATATCATTTCAAAGAATGGTAAAAGAAAATGGAAACAGATTAAGCATGCTATGCATATTTATATGATACAAAAACTCTGACGCTCCCAACTTCCACATATGAACATGTGAAAATCAAGGCGTCAGGATGATGACAACACGGGTAACACATCCCCTCGCCAAGTGTCAAATGTGTGTACAAGTAACACGTGTACAACAAAAATAATGTAGCGGAATAATAAAGTTAGTCGACTAAGTACCAGAATTTGTTTAAATACAAATTCGTTTAAACATAAGTGTACCAAAAATATTACAATTTAAAGTAACAAGTCATAAACCAAAATACATAATTTAAAGATAAATAATTTTCCACGCAATAAATAACCAAGAGCACCAAATCCATCCTCCGGTGGAGCCGCTTCCTCAGACTCAGTCTCCTCATCATTTACATTAAAATCTACGGTAATAAAGACGGTAACGCAGATAAGTAATAATCCAAGCAATCCCATAAGATAGAAATACATTAAAACCTCAACAACATGCATGAACAAGATGCCTTATGCATGAGACCCAAAAATAATCTTTTCTCAAAATAATTCATTTTCTTACTCACGCCAAAAATCGCATTTGGCCCAAAATATTTCCTTTAAAATATTTTCTCGCTATTTTCAGGGAAAATGGCCCAAAATCCAAGTCTCAACTCAATATATATTTATATTAACTGTATGCACCATGACCTCCCCTAGGGGTCATTCGCCCACCCTGGATCCCTTTGTCACATCATGGGTAACGACTATGTATGTGATTTCGTAATGAGCGATGTCCAGTTCCGCGACCAGTGTGTACGTAGGCAAGCATTATTTAGCCCTCACCAGCAGAGGGGCCACAGCATGAGAGCGTTACCATCTTATTCGATCCCGTTGTCGCCCAACGAAAACCCAGGGGACATCATTCAGTATATTCCGCTCTAGAGTGACCAGTTGAGTTCCACCAAGATAATGTCCCATCTCAACTTGGGGTTGTGATACACACGCACCCAAAAATCTATTTACACGTGAAAACCCAGTTTTCAATATCCAGCACATGTACATGTATGCATAATGCAATGCAAATGACAAGACACAAATATCCAACATCATCCAAACATAAAATAACTTCATCCTCAAATCCATCCTATCCCCGACTCATTGGACTTAGTCCAGCACAATCAACCAATTACAAATTATTGTTAAAGTAAAAATATAATTAAATTTTAATGAAAGTTTAGAAAATACTTACGGCGCTATAAAGTATTTTTCGAATGATCAATGAGCTGCAAAAGGTGGCAGAAAGGCAACGTAACAGTGCAAAATACACTGTGGCCGTGGGTAAAATACTCACTTTTGAATGAGAACAAATTAAGACTTGAAATTGATAGAGAATGACTTAGAAGTGTTAATAAAGCTAGTGGAAGTGGTGGTTGGCGGCAAAAATGGCAGTGGAAGTAAAAAATGGCCAAATTGGAATTGAGATGATTGAGTTTCATGGGCGATGGATTGGAGCTGGGGATGGGTGGTTTGGAATGCTAAAGGGTTAGTGATGATGTGGTGAAGAGATGGTGGCCGATGGTTGTGCGACGGCGGTGTGGGGAAGATTTTGGCCGTAGCTTGGTGGTGCGCGTGTGGTTTAACGATGGCTCGGTTGGGCTTGAAAATTGGTGGGTAGGTGTGCCGGCCGATGGGGGACCGAATGGTGGGTGTGGTGAGAAGCACGGTAGCACAAGCGGAGGTGTTGCGAGAGGGGAAGAAACGGACAGAAGGAGAGGGAGAGAGGGAGGGTCGCAAGGGCTGGGGGAAAAAGGGAAGGAAAAGAAGAAAAAGAGAGAAGAAAAAAGAAAAAGGAGAAAAGAAAAAGAGAAGAAAAGAAAAAAGAAGGAAAAGAAATAGAGATACAGTCCTCACATCTTGGGTCAAGAAATTGATTCAACGAAAACTATTTTTAAAACAGTAAGTTAAATAAAATAATTCAAACGCAGTGATTAAATAAAAGAAAGTAATAAAATCTAAAAATACAATAATTTTAAAGCCCAAAAATAACTAATTTAAATTTAAAAGCAATTTAAATACAAAACAATAATAAATAACAAGAAAGCATATTAAAATAATTTCACAATTAAAAAATCATAAAATAATATTACAAAAATCACCTTTAATTTAAAATAAAAAAATCACTATTTATAATAATTTAAATAAAATCACTCAATAAAATATATATGTAAAAATGGAATATCACAAAAACAGATGCAACTATGCATAAAAATATAATAGCATTATGGGGGATTACAACCAGTTGAATAAATTCCGAATCTCACAATTTAAATTAAAAAACGGATGATAAAGAAGTTAAAGAACTACCTAAATGGATAAGGAACAAAAATCAAAGCACTATGAAACTCAAGGTTCACTAGGCCACACTTCCTAGTTCCTACGCGCAATCCAGCATTGTGAAATGGGCTTACCATTGCAAAAAAGCTGGACTTTCTTTTGATTGGGCTAGATCCCAGGTATTTTATTTTGAATGGTTTTTATGTATTTTTTTTTATTTAATTTGTTTTAGGTAGTGTTAATAAATATTATTTTTAGGACTTAGGATCAGTAGAGTTTGTACTCCACTCAATGGAAGGGAGAGTTGTGTGGGCTGGTCTAAGATAGAGATTTGCCTTTCAGACGGTTAGTCTGGAAGCCTGTCTCTCATACGGTTTAGTCTGAAGGCGTTGGACAAGATCATGTCAGCCGCAAAAAAATTTGTGGGTTAGAGAGTGAGTAAATGTTAGAATTTGACTTGTATTTTTCAGGTCAGAATTATAATTGTCTGTTTAATAAATAAATGAAACAATATTTCACCGCAACAAAAAAAAAAAAAAAAAAAGGGAGAACCATTGCGATAAAAAGGCAAAGCCATAATCTCACTTGCACTCAACACCTGCTTCGGCAGCACAACGAGGCGTGCTTTCTCGTCTGCTTCCATTATGCCGAAATCCATTAGACTTGGTCAAATCATTAGTGCTTAATTAATCGGTTGCCATTTCAATTTTCCTCCTCCTCTACCGAATCTGGTTTCACTTTTACCTGTGATTTTCGCTTTCTCTTCTTTCCATTTTCTGTAACAGGACTCTTCAGCTCTTTCGTGGGAGTACCAGATTTTGCATTCTCACTGTCTTCCTCTTCTATCTTTTCAATTTCTTCTTCATCAATTTCATCCTTCAGCGGTTTCTGTGGTCACCCTCTTCTTTTCTGTGTGGGAATTTTCTCTTCCTGATCTCCACTTCCAGGATCGTCATGACTGGTAGCGGTTAACTTCTTCCCCTTTCCTCTACGCCTACCCATACTCTCACAGCTCCACCACAGAAAAACTCATACAAATAAAAAAGATTTTTGCAATGCAGAAAACAAATATAGAAAGATTTCTGTGACTTTATTCAAATGAAGAAACTCTTTATTGGAACCCACCCTTAAGTATCACTCCAGAGCTAGCGGTTTCCCAGATGAAGGAAAATTTTTGGGGACAAATTATCGGTAGTACTGTTTAATTTCTGTGAAACTTTTCTAAATGCAAAAGTAATGTTGAAAGAAAAATTTCTCGGGAAAAAAAAATTGCTAAAAGAAAAATTCGAAGCATGTGGATTGTGGATTCCATGTCTGGCCAATATATATGCAATTCATCACTCAAAGATGAAAGTATGTACTCCTGATCTGTAGAGTCGGTAGATCATGAAATGCGCACAACTTTTTTGCGGTTTTTAAACCATTTGCATGGGTTTCGTGTAGGCTGTGTACAACCATCGTTTTATTTTGGTAAAAGAAAGATATCCACGTGCAATTAAATTAATTAATTGTAGGTGGCAGATGTAGATCAAAGCCGACCGCCAACAAAGACAACTCTCCACAGTACTCGCAAGTTGGGTGGTGATAAATAAAGAGTTTTATTATGTACAAGTAAAGTCGCATATTAATCTACGTATCAATATTGATTCTTTCATATTTAAAATTTAAATTAGTAATATTTTCAATAAAATTTATTTTTTGATCAATCGCATTAAATTAGTACACATATTAGTGTATAGTTGTTCTTAAAACTAGATTTTTCCTAAATAAAAACTAAGTCTCCCTTAGAGAAATGTAATTAGGTGTACAAGACTACAAGTACCTTTTTGGTGAATTTTTTAGATTTTTCTAAAAATAATTTGGGTGACTTTTTTTTATTAAAAAAAAGAAAGAAGAGCTAGCATATTTTAGCTACGTACTTTAATCTATCTTTATTCTTAAAAAGGTTAA
>QGSO01005622.1:0-13140 GCA_011037825.1 Carya cathayensis | reverse complement strand
TTATTATTTCTTGGCCTGTTAACATGCTCTCAACTGCATTATCCCAGGTTTCCAAAACAAGTACTCTTCTAAAAAAAACTCCAAAAGAAAACGACATCTCCAAAAGTGATTCTGCATGTATTCCTGCACAAAGTAAGAGACCTTGGAAAAATAACAACAAAATCAATATCTTCTTTGGTTTAGTTGTTTAATCAATTTTTTTCCTGTTGCCAATTTTTGGCTTATGATTTTTCTTTATATCCCACTGAAATAATTTTGGCTTTCTTTGTTCTAAAACCGTGTGGACAATACAAAGATATCGTTCTATTGATATCTCCATTATATAGTTTATATTTAGTGGTTGGTCCTGTTATCCAGATTATTTCCTTTTCTTATGTGCTCTAATTGGTGTTATTTTCAGACCATCAAAATCAATTTTGATCTCAAGGTCCTCTAAAAGTGCTTCATCGTCTATTCCTTCGCAAAGCAAGACTAAATGGAAAATAGCAACAAAGTTGGTATCTTTTATGTCATGGTTTCTTTAGAATGTATATGGCTTAAATTCCTTTCCTTTCTTATCACACAGATAATCTCTTTTATTTGTTGGATGTCTTTTTCTTTTTCTACTTTTTCAGTCACTCATGGACACAGAAAAGTGTGCTTTCATTATTTCTGGCTTGGGAGAACTGAATAGCGTGCTCTTTCAGAGGTACATGGGTCTTGGGCATTTTTTTATATTTATGTCAAGAGTAATTCTTTTTACTGCTATATATGGACAATAATTGATCAAGGTTATGTTTTTGGGCAACTCTGAAGTCTGGGATTTTAGATCAGGCTTCAGATTAACTTTTGTTTCCAGCTATCCCAGTGCTAACTCTTGGATTTATTTTATATTGGAAAGTATGCTTATCTCTCTCATTGCTTGTCTCTCTCTTTATTTGTTTTGGTTTTTATATGTGATCTGATGGTTTTTGTAATCTGATAGCTTTTTGGGTTTTTTTGATCTTCTTGCAAGGTTTTTGTGATCTGATGGTTTGAAGGCCATCTCTCTCTCTCTCTCTCTCTCTCTCTCTCTCACACACACACACACACACACAGAGCTATGCCTCTCGGCTCCCTCTGTTTTGGTTTTTCTGAGCACTAACTTGCCTCTTTTATTTTCTTTATTTTCCTGCTTTTTCAGTCACCCAAGGTCTTATTTTCTTTATTTTCCTGCTTTTTCAGTCACCCATGGTCACAAAAGTGTGCTTTCATTATTTCTGGCTTGTGAGAACTCAATATCGCTGCTCTTTAGAGGTACATAGGTCTTGAACATTTTATTTTTTTTGGTTAAATTTATTTTGAGCATAATTCTTTTTACTGTTATATATGGGTAATAATTGATCGACGTTATGTTTTTGGGCAAATATGGAGTCTGGGATTTTAGATCAGGCTTCAGATGAGCTTTTGTTTCCAACTATCCCAGTGCCAGCTCTTGGATTTATTTCGTATTGGAAAGTATCCTTATCTCTCTCTCTCTCTCTCTCTCTGTTTTTGCATGATATGCTTGTGATCTGATGGTTTTTTGGGTTTTTGTGATCTGGCTTGCAATTAGTAGAAATTGGAAATTAAATTTAGAAACTGGGTCGAAGATTGCATTAGCAGTTAAATTATCAGCCAAAAATTCCTCCATTGCTGGGGGGATGCGGGACCTGCCACCTTTAGGAAAAAATAATAGCCACTATGCTTATTTCTGTGTGTACCTGAATTGTGGATTTGTAAGAGAATTTTTGCAGATTGGGTGTTTGATGATTTATTTATTTATTAGTATTATTTTTTTATTCCTGCGGGACATAAATTTTCCATCATTTCTTTCTCATCTTATTAACTTGTGCAGATCGTCAAAGAACATGGTGGTATCATGAGATTTATTCAAGTTTCTTGCTTATGGGCATCTCCATTGTCTCCATCTGGATTGAATGTTGTTGTTCAGTGACACTGATTAGCTCATTTTTAGTTTATGTTGCTTTATATGTGTGGGCAACCCTTATTCAGAATATCTGCAAGTGATTTGAGTTATCAAACATGAAAAGTTTGTACTGACCATCTTGATGTGTCATGATGTACAAGTAACCCTTATTTTGTGCTATTTGCCAATCAGCCATGATTATCCCTTTTTGCTGCCATATATTTTGATGCATGGGCAATCTTTCTGTCTCTGATTGTGTGTGCTTATTATTTGGTCTTAGATGCAGGAGTGGGTTACCATGTGTTTTATATGCTAACTTTCTTAATTACTTGATGAGCATAAATGGTCTTTTTCAGGCCCTTGCAAAAGTTTTCATATAATTAAATTCTAGATCTCCTTCATAAAGAGAAGGTACAATAGACTTCAGCAGTAATTTTTTTAACTCTTTTGCTTAAAATAAGAAAATGAAAAATTTATGTGAAGAGTATTTCCTTTGTATTGTTGAAGCGTTGGATTATTGCAGCACTGACGGACCTCCACTGTACCATGATTTGAACGCTTACAGGGTCTTTCATGAGGTATGTATTTTTTTTTCTTTTTTGCTTTTATGGCATGTACTAATGCTATTTAGTTATTCGGTACTGTTTGGTGTTTCCAATGATGATCAATGGAGGCTGGATAATTAAGAAACTAAAGACATAAAGCTTTAATTGATTAAGAAATCAAGGAAAAATGGTTGAAAACTTGAAAAACCCGAGAGAGAAAATAACTAGTTGGTTAAATTTAAGCCTTCTGTGAATACTAAATATGATAATTTGGAGTGGCTTTCACAGCTTTATGGTGAACCAAAAAAAAAAAAAAGGATAATAAGAAGTGATCTATTGTTGTGGTTTTGTGGAGCCATTTTTTGTTTGTTTTTGATAGGTAAAAAAGATTTTATTGATCTACATAAGTAGGCAAAGTCCGAGTACACAAGAAGTATACAAGAGAGAGCCTAATTACAAACTACGTGCTACGGATGGTAGCATAAAAGTCATTAAGAGTTGTTCCATTAAATACAATAAAAGACGCCCAAAGTAAAGTATGAAAGAAAAAGGCCCTAAAACCATCCGGAGAGTGTTCCTATTCTCAAAACAGCATCCATTTCTTTCGATCCATGTGCACCACATTAAACATAAAGGTATCATCTTTCATACAACTGCAATTTGGCGATTGCCCCTTATCCCTCGCTAACAAGACAATAAATTGATCACCCTCCTAGGCATAGCCCATGCGATACCAAGCCTCGAGAGGATTTCATCCCACAATATTTTAACTACTTCGCAATGAAGAAGAAGGTGGTCCACAGATTCACTGTTGTGTTTGCACATGAAAGCACCAATCCATTATGTAGAGTCCACGTTTTCTTAACTTGTCTATAGTCAGTACTTTACCATGGGAAGCCACCCACCCGAAGAAAGCAACATTGAGGGGAATATTGCTCCTCCAAATGCTCTTCCAAGGGAAGGCATTGGAGGAGTGGGTCATCAAGGCCTTGTAGTAAGAACGGATTGAAAATTTCTTGTTCCCTGTGCATGTCCATATTAATCTGTCCTCCCCTCCAGCCTTTAGCTTTAGCCCATATAACACATTGTAGAAGTCAGTGATTCCCACCTCCCAATCTTGGACCGCTCTAGTGAATCTCACAGACCAATAAATGGAATCAGTAGTATTGCCCATATTATCAGCCACCAAGGAAGCCTAATCAGACGCAATCCTATAAAGAGAGGGGAAAGCGTTTTTCAGAGCATCATCCCCACACCAAATATCATGTCAAAACCTTATTCATGTGCCCCTTCCCACCATAAACCAGCAGTTACCGAGAATATCATCCCATCCATTCTGGATAAGTTTCCAAACTCCCACGCAATAAGCCCCTTTTACTTCCTTAGTGCACCAACCTCCCCAAACACTCTCATATTTGACATCTAAGATATTCCTCCAAAGATTGTCTCCCTGGAGATGATAACGCCATAACCATTTTCCCAGGAGTGCCTTGTGGAAAGTTCTCAATTTTCTTAAGCCTAACCCACCGCAAGACAAAGGGGTGCATACTTTATCCCATTTGATCAAATGGAATTTCTTTGCATCCTCTAACCCTTACCATAAGAACTTTAGTCTTTGATTGTGATTTATAAAACTTTGTGATTGTGTTGTGTAGATGTATAAATGATATGAACAGATTTAATGTATTGAATATGTAGGTTTCAATAAACTATAAAGAATTGATATAGTGATTGGAAACTTGTCATCAAGAGTGTGTTTGTTGGGGATTGTGATTTTGGAATGACTATGTATTACCAAGAGGCTTATAGATTGAATAGAATGTTCATAAATGTTTATGTTGACAGGTTATATATTGAGTATATTGGATATGCTATGCATGAACAATGGTTGGGTGATGGATTTGGGTTGAGTTCAAGTGCTGTATGGATTGAGTATGAGTGTATCGATTTCAAGAGCATTTTCAGATTTTGTGATATGTGAATTTGGTTTATGATTATACGGTTGTGTTATTTATTATGTTGAACTCAAGTGTTAGATGGATAAAATATCTACATGTGTGTTGGATTGGATTACATGGGCAGCAAGCATGTTGATATGCCTTACAATAATGTATATGGGAGTGTGAAGTGGAGTGATGTGAATTAGTACTAAATATTGAAGTGATATGTTGGTTGGGATTGTTGTTGGTGTGTATGAAGCTTGAAAGAGCATTTGTAGGTTGATATTAACAGCTGGACAGACTATATTGAAAGTGGTTTTATTGCATTTCATGGTTGTGTTGGTTGTTGTGTATTGAATTTTAATGGATGGTGGATTTAAATTTGTGTGTATATTGATTGGCATGTTACAGTTGGACATGTTATGTGTGTACCTCGTTCAGGTGGTGGAAGCAGAAGAGACTGAAAGTAGAGGGAGGGGAGAGGATGTGGTCCATCCCCTCAAGGTTTGTTTGGAGGAGCTCTACAATGGGACATCTAAGAAGCTGCCCCTCTTGTGATGCAATCTACTCCAAGTGCAAGGGGTTAGTTCTGTATTTTTACATATTTTGACATGTTAGGTACTTTCTCTTCATTCTTCCCATATGGAATTTGTGTTGTTTTTGCTGTATAAAAGTTGTTGGCTTTATATGTTATGTGATTGTTTATTGGGATCTTGTGGGTAAATTCTGTTTAAAGCTTTATGGAGGTGCTATGTTTTGCTTGTTTAAAAGGCATACACTGGCCACCAATACTCCTGTTTATATATTGTGAAGGCCATTACAATCGAAGTTTTTATAAGTTCTTATCCCTACATTATCCTTATGGCATCGGTTTTTTCTGATGTTTGTTAGCTATTATGAATCTATGATATGATTGCATATGACATTTAGGTAGTTTAGGCAGTTTCTGGTTCATCTAATTGCAAAAGGCTTTGGAGTGGAGGTCTAGGTCTACTTTTTTTTTTGGATCGGGTGATGCTTGAGAAATGGGTTCAGAGTCTGTTTTTGCTTCTTGTTGGAATAGGTAATTTAATCCAGTTCAGGTTTTGCCACACTCATTTTGATGTTCAAGGTCAAATGTGTCAATTAAACCATGCTCATAATTCAACCATGAGCATAATCTGGATTTTGAATTGAGACCTTCTCTTTCAGGTAACAATTAAGTCCAATGATCCAGTACCGGTGACGGACCACCTAATTAAGTAGCGGCATTTTTTTTGGATAGATGCCAGCACTTAATGAATGCCGGCAATGCTTGGTTTTTTTTGTAGTCAGTGGAGATGAAATTGAGTTTTCCTTTTATTTAAGGGCATTTGCTGAGGTGAAGAAGTGTGGAGCTCATGTCTTGGTTGATGCCCCAAACATAATGGACAAAAATGCAAGTGATATCCAATATATCTAGTCTGATACTATTACTGATAGGCCAGGTATCTGAGGATGATGCCTTTGTAGTTGATGAGGTCTCTGAATCAGGTTTTTCCATTGATAGTAAGGTTTGTTAAAATGATATTAGTACAAATGATGAGATCTTTGAAGCTGATGCTGCTACAAATGGTGTGGTCTTTGAAGGCCATGTTGCTACGCATTGATGATTTGGAGCTGATACTGCTATGGATGGTGTACGTGGTCTTCGAAGGCCATGTTGCTATAGATGGTAAAGTCCCTTGACGTGATACCACCACAGATGATGAGGTATCCGTGGTTCAATATGACAAATGTAAGCGATCCTATCGCCAAGTCGAGGGTTGCAATTCTCCCAAATAGAGTAATGCTAGTTCTTATCCAAGATTGACATTTCTGGTCATACCTACTGATATGACACGTTTTAAGTGATTTGGACCGTTTGTAATGTAATTTTTTAATATTATGTTTATTTAGAAATTTGAAAAAGTTAAATTATTTTTTGTATTTTGTTTAGAAGTTTGAAAAGTTGTAATAATTAGATAGAAAAGTTAAACATTTGAAAATGAAGTGTTTGTGTTTATGTATGTTTGAAAAGGAAATGAGATTAAATGAAATGAGATATGATGTGATATTTTTTGCTTCTACAAATATTGATTTTTGGAGATTTAGAAAATCACATGCAGAGAGAGTCAAATAAATATTATGTTGATTTTTTTTAACAATTCCCTGATTAATGCTAATTTACAAAGTTATATGAAATGAGTGCTTAAGGATAAGAAGGTAACAAATAATTTCCCCAGTGAACATGTTGCCATGTCATTGCACTTCCCTTTTACTTTATTAAAAGGAACCATTGGTTCTAATTAAGTCAATTAAAAGGTAACTTTTACACTTTGAAAATGTTTTAAATGGAGAAGTCTACTTTTATTTGAAATACCTCTTAACAATATTCAAAACTAAACTTGAATTAATCCGGAAATTATTTGAGTTTTGGTTTTAGGAATACTCTTTTTCATTTCATGTATTTTGACTTGTTAAAAAATATTTTTAATAATACACGAAAAAATATTTGACATGTAATATATTTTTAATCATGATCAATTATATTTAATCACAAATAAAAATAACAAAAATGTAATCAGGTTCTTAATACACACAAGCTATTAAGAACATTGTACTTTTGCTCTTTACAGCATATATATATATTGGTAGAGGTGAATTCGATCCGGTCCGGTCGGTCTACGAGGAATTTTTGGGACGGGACTGAACCCTTTTGGTCTAGGATTTTTTCACCCTGGACCGGATTGAACTTTGATATGGACCAGATTGGACTAGAACCATTCAGTTTGGTCGGTCTATCAATCTGTCGGTCCATTCAATTCGACCCAATACCAAGCAAATATTGTTTGGTCTTTATTTTTTTGGCAAATAACTTAATAAAAAAATTATTTAAATTATTAATATTAAAATTAAGTTAATTCTTAATGTGTTTTATATAATTAAAAAATATTTAATTATAAGTATATTTATGATTTTGATAGTTATAACTTAGACTTTAGTATTCATAATCATTAATAATGGCCTATATTAAAAATTAAAATTCTAATATTTTATGTATCATACATGGTTAATGAACATTAAATAACTTCATTGTCTATAGATTATTGATGCTTACTTACAACTTAGATATTTAAAACAAAATTACCTAATTACTTTAATTAAGTACAAATAGTAAAGTATGTATGAATGTATATTGTATTAACATATAATGACATAAATAATCATATGATTAATTAATAGCATATATTATTTAACAATTTATATGGTCAAATATAATAGATTAGATGAAAATTACATAATTAACTTATATAATTATTATGTAAAATAATATTATATATATACATTATTGTTTCGGTTTCGATCTGGTCCGGTCAAAAAATCATAGACTTCAAAACCAGACTGAAATCTCTTCAATCTCCAATTATAAGACCAAAATTGACTAAACAAATTTTCGATCTGGTCCAATCTGAACCAACCATTCAATCCGATCGATTTTTTTCCTATCCAGAACAAAAAATTTACATCTCCACATATTGGCATAGAGTCATTCTTTAAACCTCTAAAAAGTAAAAGTACAGACCAACCAAAAAAAGTGGAGATGCATGCCGCCATAGAAATTAAATAAATTAAGTGAAATTAAAAGATGAGTGGAAAAATTGTTGGCAAAAGTAAAAATACATACCGACCAAAATTGCGGGGTGGGTGGCATCTTCACTTTTTCGTTTGGCTTCTTGCCACAAATAAAATAAACAGACCCATTGTCGGTGTGACGTGTGAAGGCAATACGAACACAAATGACAAGAAGTGCTGAACCCTCGTGACATCAGTTTAGAGAACTAGCATTGATTTTTTTATATGTATTTTTAAAATCATACTTTTTAAAAATTGATTTTATATATAAAAAAAAACTTTCACATTTATTTATATATTTTAAAACTAAATAATAATAAAATTTTATTATTTTTATTATTTTTTTCTTAAAATTATTATTTTTATATATTTTATAATTAGTATAATGTGTTCAAAAATATCAATTTCATATATCTAAATATTATCAATTTTATATATCAAAATGACCATTTTTATCAATAAATATTAATATATCTTAAAAAAATATTTTGTATCATCAACTTAATATATTAAAATTATCTTAATATAAATTTTACAAAATTGATTTTAATGGGTAAGAGAAAGAAAAAATAGTAAAATAATATTTGAAGAATGAAATGTACTTCTTTAAATTTGAAAGAAATCTATTCATAATTATGTAAAATTTTAAAGATACATAATTTAATATAGACTAATTTAAAAAAATATTATATAAATATAAAGATAAATACGATATAAGTCATTCCAATGCCCTTACTACACAAATGACAAGAAGTGCTTAAACCCTCGTCACATCACACAAATGGCTAGAAGTACTGAGACCTCGTCACCATCAGCTTACTTATCCAAAATGATCATTTGGTTTTTTCCAGGAACATGATCGGGATCGGGACCAGAAACCTCAGTTGCATGACATGAGAACTGAGATTTTGTTTTCGAGGAAAATGATAGGGATCGGGATCCCGCGATTCCCTCTCCCTTTTAAAAAATTTTTTTTTTTCAACTTAATAATTAAAAAATTATTTTTTAATAAAATCCTAACTTTTGCCCTTTTTGAGAATATTTAAAAGTATTTAAAAATAATGTTAAAAAAAATAAAAAAAGCTCAAAATACAAAACCGGTGAGTGGTAACCAGCAGCGCGGGATCCTATTACCACCCTTTTTTCAAACTCTCAAGTTAATATATGTCATTTATCTCATTTTATCTTAATTTATTATTATAATTTTTTCAAATTCTTGTATAAAATATAATAAACAATTTCACTTTTTCAAATCTCAATATAAAATTAATATTACAAAATTATATTATAATAATATTTTATTTATTACTATTTAAAACATCTCATCTCATCTGTGTAACCAAATGAGACCATAATAACGTTTTATCGACGACACCCAAATACAAAAACTAACAATTTCGTCCCTCCTGGTGGTTATGGGATCGGTGGCCCATCATTTATATACTGTTTGGCTACACAAATTTATCATCTCAAATATAAAATTTTTATCTTATCATTATAATTTTTTCAAATATCTGTATAAAATATAATAAATTATTCAATTTTTTCTTAATTTTTTTAAATTTTTAAATAATATTAATATTAATATTATATCTTAAAATTTCTAACTGGCAAGCAAAACCTTAGAATCGGAAAGGTCTACGTCTATATTAATATAATAGACATTGATGGTGGTCGACGAGGGCCACACATTTTGGATGGTCCTTTCTGAGTAACGACAAGGAGATTAGACTCTATGTCTCGCTCGTTTTTACCATGTTGCCCTTACATATCACCCCTAAATCCCCACTGCCCCCAAGCCCGGCTCTTGAAGTTTTGATAGCCTCCTCGCTGACGTGAATGAATTGAACTGGTCCAAGTGGAGGGCCGGAGGGTTTTGTAACCTTCAGCAAAACGCCATTACAAAACACTTGGACGCGTTTTTCATAAGAGAAATAAATGCTTTTCATTCTCACGTTATATATTAATATATAATTTATAATTTTTATCTTTCTATTTAAACACATATATTTATATATCAATATGTGTATTTAAATAAAAAATAAAAATGACAAATTATATGTTAACGTATGATATAGAAGATAATAATTATAATCTTTCTTGGTATAAAGTAAGTTAAGCAACAACCCGCATGATATGCTTATGGTTTGACCATATTTATAAGTATTAATAGAAATTTTGAATATATTTTTATGATGCTACTATAATACTTTTGGATCTTTATATCTCACATCTAATGTATATTTTCAAGGCACATTTGGGAAACATGTTTGTACATAACATCTTATGCATATTTTCAGGACTGTGTGGCATCCAATCACAGTTGAGAAATGTTTGTGTATGTCACAACTAATGCATGGCATGGCATCCAATCACATTCAAGAAACCTAGGTCTTTTTGTAAAAAATAATTCTACTTATCATCTCTATACATCACTCTTATTTTTATTTTTTTTAATTTTTTCTATAACAAGTATGTGATATATGGATGATAAGTAGAACAACTCAATTAGTTTTAAAAGAATAAAATAAAATAAAAATAATAAAAAATAATTTTAAAATATGTAAAGTGTATAATATGGAATGATAAATAGTATCCATCTTTTATAAATTATGTTTACGATGTGCCATAGCCCACAAGCAGGGGTGGAACTACTAAGGAGCTTGGCTCCCCAAAATTCTTAAAATTTGATAAAAAAATAAAATTTTAAAAGTGTTTTTATAAACTAAACTATATGAAAATTAGTATATGTTCCTACATTATTTTTTGATAAAATCTATTCTTGAGCCTACCATTTTACCATCCGCATTGCCATCTGCACCTTCACCTACTGTGGGATTTTTTTTTTCTTTCCCCATTTGGTTACACAGATGAGATAAAATATTTTGAATAGTAATAAATAAAGTATTATTATAATATAATTTTTTAATATTAATTTTTTTTTAAGAATTTGAAAAAGTTAAATTATTTATTCTATTTTGTATGAAGATTTGAAAAGATTGTAATGATGAGTTGAGTTGAGATGAGATGAGATAATTTAGGTTTTGTTAAACAAACGGGGAGTTTTCTTCCTTGACCATGATTAGTCAACAGACAGTTTTGATTAGTCAAAGTTAAAAGACAGTTTTGGTAGAGGATCGGGCTACTATGCCCAGCGTTTACCGCTGGGTGCCACCCTAGCATATTTTTGTTCTTTCTCTTTTTTTTTTTTTTTAATATTTTTAAATATATTTTTTTTATAAAATACACTAATATACTTAAAACTACTTCTTTAATTATTAAATAAAAAAAAAATTTTGACCAGCAATCAACTAGGGGGGTCAAGCCCAAGCCCAGGCTGCATAACTACTTTTCCCTTTAATAAATGTGAGATGAATTTTAACTTTTGGCTATTCCATTTATATAAGTCCCACATTGGAATATCTATTCTTTCATTATATAATAATAAAATAATATACGATGAATTTTATTTTGATTATTCACATCAAATCTTCATATTGAATTATCCATTTATTCATTATATAGTAATAAAGTAATTAATAATTAATTTATATATTAATTTATTTTATTTTATCACTTTTTATCATTTTATAATTTATTTTATTTGAGTTGTATGTAGGGGTGTCAAATCGTGTTAACGAGTCATGTTCTTGTCATGTTAAAGCATGTATATTATACTGTATAGGTTAACCCTAACCCGACCCGTTAAGCTTATCGTGTCAAAATCTCAAATCTTACTACGACTCATTAACATAACGGGTTTTGTTGTATCAACCCGTTTTGACCCCTTAGTGAATATTATGAAATAGGTTTATACGCTACAATACGATCCGTTTTAAATTGTTTATGTAAATGGGTTGAATAGGGTCGAAATTAACCTATTTGACCTTATTAAATTTAACATAATTTTATATAAATGTTAAAATCACTATATCTATAAAAATTATAAAACTAACTACAACTCTAAAATTATAGTCCAAAAGATAAAAATATCGAAATTGAAATTCTAACAATTTTACTTTTAGGTATTGGGGTATAATTGTAATTTTAACTTTCTTAACGTGTCATAACGGGTTAAAATGAGTTGACCCGTTATTAAGCCGTTAAGCAATTGTATCCTAACGGGTTAACCAATTTTGACCCGACCCGTTAAGAATAAATCTTAACCCGCTATTATCGTGTCGTGTTCGTGATGGGTTAATGAGTTGTGTAACATATTGCCATCCCTAGTTATATGCAGTGGATTTTACATGCATGGAAACAATGGTTAGACAGAATATCTAAATATTTAATCTCTCAAGTGTTTGTTTGTTAAGTTATGAACAGAATATCTAGGCCTACTCCAATTCAAGTATGTTCTAGCCTTAGAAAGAGGAGGAATATGTTGCAAATCCAACTTCATATTTTGCTAGGGATCTGATTTAGTGGAGGGTCTCGTGCAAAATCCTCCTTCACTTGCGGATCACATACATCTGAAAACCGATGCATTTGCAAAGATGAAGAATTTGAGGTTGCTCCAGATCAATAATGTGCATCTCACTGGACGCTTTGAGCTTCTTTCCAAAGAGCTAAGATGGCTATGTTGGCATAAGTGCCCATTGAAAATTCTACCGCAAAACTTTCATCTAGAGAACCTTGTTGTGCTTGACTTGCAGCATAGTAATTTTGAAGAAGTCTGGAAGGAGAACAGGGTAACGAATTTACCATACCTTATATTCCTCTTTTGTTGTTAGTAATCAGAAGCACTAAATCTTTTTGTTCACACATATCAAAAGTCTTGGCTATTCCAAAAATCTCAATTGTTATATACATAATCCAGGTATTCAACAAGTTGAAAGTCCTTAATCTCAGCTATTCATTTGTTTATAACGTGCCACACATTCAAATTTAAAAATTATAAAAATGTAAATATATATAAAATTAGATCTTGGTAATTTATAATATATACGTAAAAGTAAACTTTTAAAAATAAAGCATCTTAATATATGTTTCAAGTTTTTGACGATAATGTTTCATGAAATAATATTTATCTATTATTATTTTTATAATGAAATATTTAAAATTTATTTATTTAATATAAACTATGAAATGATTT
>QGSO01005590.1:0-15397 GCA_011037825.1 Carya cathayensis | reverse complement strand
ACGGACATTTGAAGCGTCGGGACATGCAACACAAGGTTACCTGCCCCCGTTCATGACATATAAGATGCAATGTTTCTAACATGCATCTAGCATTATGCAATATTCGCAGCGGATAATCTTTTTCTTTAGCAATACTATGCACCAAACTAAATATATCCCAAATACTTGAAACATAATTCATACATAAAGGCATACTAAAAAGCCGTGATCACCACACTAGTCTAAAATGGTTGTGATCAAAAGAATACTTGAGATACAACTCCAAAAGTACAAGTATTAACCTAAGTTAAATACTATACCATCATCAACATCGCACCGTGGCCTAGTCGACCGTATTCAGTTGGTCAGATTCCAATTCTCCTTTGGGTCCTGTAACAAGATCTACCATTCGGGGGAATGGTAGTTGGGACTACCACAGTGAGATTTGATTACAAATCTCAGTAAGTTAACATAAAACTCACACACAGGTTAAAAATGCATGCATGGCAGTAAAAGCATAAATGCATAATTATAGTCATATATAAACATAGTATAACTGACATATAGCATGACTTAACCAGAATTTAAACATGAACTGAAACTTGACTTAACATGGCATAAACTTAAGCTTAAAACATAACATGAACAAACAACATAACATGAACGTGAAACATAACATGGACATGAACATAACATAACATGAACATAACATAACATGAACGTGATCTTGAACATATCATAAAAGTGAACATAACATGATGTGAACATGAACTTGGAACATAACATAAACATGAACATAACATGTACGTGAGTATAATATAACATGAACTTGATCTGAAACTTGACTTAACATAAACTTGGAATCTTATTTAATTGTCTTGATAAATAATGTGCATTAATACGTACTCCACAGATGTTGTGGCCCCACGTATTCAAGTAACATAAAACATAATACGTACTCCACAGTTGTTGTGGCCCCACGTATTTCAATCCCAAGCGGAATTTGGGGGCGTCACATAAAGGCTAGGATGGAGGGATGGAAAAATAAAAATTTGCCAAATGGGTCACTAGTGCTGCTCCTGTGCCAGGTTCTAATGAGTCTTACCATTCATTTGCTTTCTATGATTCATGCGCCTCTATCAGTGTTGAAGAACATCAACAGGAGTTTGAGTAATTTTTTTTTGGAGTGTGAAAGATGGCAAAAAAAGAAAACATTGGAAGTTTTGGGACCGATTGTGTCTTCCGACATCTGACGGGGGTATGGGCTTCCGTAACTTGCAAGATGTGCACAAATCCCTTTTTATGAAATTTGCATGGAAGTTATTAACGGAGGATTTTCTTTGGTCTCGATTTTTCAAAGCAAAATATATCAAGGATCGACACATTTCTCTGTTGCCCCAAGGGAAGGGAACCTCTCGTGCGTACCAGAGGTTCTCAACAGGTCCAAGTGGAAAATTCAGCAGGGAAATGTTTTGTTTTGGTGGTTTAGGTGGTTGGAGGATGGCCCCATTGGTGCTTTGCATGAGAATGTGGTTTGTCCTTCCTTGAAAGGTAAAGATTACTGGGTTGAGAATGAATGGGATGTGGATATGCTGATTTTCTTAATTGGGGAGGATAAAGTGTCTAAGGTTTTGGGAGTTTTGAGTAAGCGTAGTAATGGGGAAGATGTTTTAGTATGGACAGATAATATGTCTGGGCATTTTATGACCAAGAGTGCATGGAGTTGCATTCGAGTTTTGGCTCCCTTAGTTAGATGGGTGGACTAGATGTGGCATTCTTGTCTTCCAAAATACTTTGAGTGTTGATGCGAAGCTAAGATTAGTGGGAATTTCTATTGTTTCTAAATGTGATTGCTGCTCGATAGGTGGGTATAAGGACCTGAACCATGTCCTTGTAGCTGGTAAATTTGCAAAAGAAGTGTGGCAGCAAGCGGCAGGATAGGTGGGGGGGCTTGGTTGTTTATCGGCCTTATCTCGGGTGCAGCTAGTTGATATGTGGTTTATGAAGACTTCAAAGAGTTCGTAGATGGGGTAGTTGTTAGGGCTTTTACCTGCAGTCATCACGTGGCTCCTTTGGCTGAGGAGATGCCGTGCTCGAGCAGAAGGAAGAAGTGAGACAATTAATCAGGTCTGGCTACAGTTGAAGCACTAGATTGCAAAGATTGGTGATAAACTAAAATCTACAAAGTAGCAGTTGGTGAGGGACAACCATTTTACCGGATTTTCAAGTTCATGTCAAGGGACTGAAGCAGAGGAGTCCTCGCCTGGTTCGCTAGTCTTAACCTATTGCAGGAAGAAGAAAGTTGAATGTAGATGGTGCTTCAAGAGGGAATCCCACACTAGCAAGAGCAAGGGGTGTCTTGAGGGATTCGGATGGTAATGTAAGGATGGCATTCTTCGTAGCCCTGGGAAACAGTACCGATAATTTTGTAGAATTGTTGGGGCTTTTAGATGGTCTTCGGTTCGTTAGAGAGTTGGGCATTGTTGATATTGATGTTGAGCTTGACTCTTTGTTGGTTGTTCACTGGTTGAAAGAAAAGAATTGTAATACCTGGTACCTTGGGGATTTTTGGGATGAGGTAATGGAGGTCTTTCGGGGACATAATGCTCATATCTATCATATATTCCAGGAAGGAAATAAGTCTGCATATTTTTTGGCAAGGATGGGGATGGAAGGAACAAATAGAAAGTGGTGGTCAGCTCACAAGCTGCCTTTTCTTCTCAAAGGCATTTTACGACTTGAAAAAAATTGGTCTTCCTTCTATTCGGCTGGTCTAGTCAATTTTAGTGTTGGTTATTGTCCAGGTTTCTTTTGGCTTATTGTTGCTGGGTTTTGGGTGGTTTTTCTCTTGTTAGTGTTGTTTTTGGGATGGTTTAATTGTTGATATGTACTTCCCTTGCTGTTGTTTCCACTATTTTTCTCCGCCATATGTGAGAGTTAAATAAAAATGGGAGGGGATAATCATGGACATGTGATCTCCTCTTGAAAACAAAAAAAAAAAAGTATGCAGCAAACAACAATGTATTTTCTCACACTTTTATATTCCCATTTTTCCATCTTGTACGCAACAAACAAGAAAGTTTTTCTCCAAATTTTATTTCCAATTTTATCCCTATGCATTTATCATTTTCCCATTTTATCCTTATTCAAACAAGTTTTTTCTCCAAATTTATACTCCCATTTTGTCCCTCTCATATGCAGCAAGCAAGAAAGTTTTTTCTCCAAATTTTATTTCTAATTTCTATTCTATGAATAAAAGAGGCTATATCACTGTAACTTTTCTCCAAATTTTGTTTTCCCATTTTGTCCCTGATTTTCTCCAAATGTTATTTTCCAATTTTATCCCTCTTCATTTCTGCTTTTCCCATTTTGTCCTTATCATTTTTTTTGTTTAATTCAAAATTTTATGTTTTTGTCCCTTTATTTTATTTGAAAATTTACGTCTTGCTGTGGAATCCATTGTGTCAGCCAAAGTGACAAAGAATAAAAGGTTGAATGAAATATTATTCATTCTAAATGTAATATTAGTATAGCTTATCGAATTCCATTTTAAACCTTTAGGCTTTAGGGTCCTTATCGTTTAATTTAGGTCCAAATTAATACTACTTCTCTTATTATGAACCATTGCTATGATATCGCTGCATTTGCTTTCAGACGTTGCCACATGCCATGTCAAAAGAGAAATGACATCTAAATGGAAAATGTTTGGTGTCCCAACAATGTATCTTTTAAAAAAAATTATTTAATAATTAAGTAAATACTTTTTAATGATGTTGTGAATTTTTTTTTTAATTTTTAAGAGGATTAAAAGAAAGGATGAAAAGGAAAAAAAAAACCCCAAACGGCCTGCTCAGTGACTTTTCTTGTTCTCCCCATTCAGTGGGTATAGCATTGTCCTATCTAAAGATTTTTAAAAAATAAAAATAAAAAGTGTGGTATATGATTTGTAGAGGCGATGAGTAGCAAAACCTATCTAGCTAAAACAATTAAAAAGCCGGAGAATAGAGCCTTAAAATGAATAAGGTTACTCGTCTAGGAAAATGTGCCTTGATATATATATATATCTCTGTGTGTGTGTGGCTATGCTAATCTACAATCCATACATCGCCAAATTTACAAGGACTTGTCCTGAGACTAATCTACCACATCCAACATCTTATAGCCATGATATAGCCATACTTAGATACATGTATGTACATACCACATACATGTATATATACACATGGAGAGCTTGGTTCAATACAATTCTAAGCATAGCTTTCAAAGCTTCTATATAAAAAGTACAATAAATAATGACCATCAACATGACAAAACTTTCTTTCAACATCTTATAACCCACAACAATAAGACGTTTAACTAGATCCTTTCAGATAGATCCTTAAAGATTTAGTCGTGCACTTTTGCATTTTATATTCCCTTATCAACATTCAATACGCAAAAGAATTAAGTGAAAAAGAAACCCTAGCACCTACTTCCCTCTTTCTCTCGTAAAGAACCAAGTGCTCCAGATCTGATTTTCACCTGAAGGGGAAGTATGCCTCTGCTTCCTCCTCCTCCTCCTTCCTCTCCTTCCCTCCTTCCTCTATTCACCCCATCTTGTCTATCAATGTTTCTTTTGCTTAGTTTTATTTTACTTTTTTCAATGTTGAAAAAGACAGATATACAGTTTTCCAGCAACTCTTGAGAGACACGTGTGGCACAAGTGATAAAAGGTTAGAATTGCATAATTAAGTTGTTTAAATGGGTGATTTATTTTATCAAATAAAGATTGAACACTTAATTATGCATCAAATTCTAATATTGAATGCAAATTAATTGATGTCAATATTTTATATACATAAAGTTCTATATTTGCCTTTGAAAGAAATACATTTTTTATGTACTGCAGGGCATTTATGAAAATACTAAAAGAGAATGGAACTCACGGCTGGAACTCAAGGGAGCAAGCAGAAAATCAGCACATGCAGAAAGATAGAAATGCAACCCACTCCACCATTCTTCAAAGTTAGGCCACCCACTCCCAAGTTAGGCCACCCACTCCACCATTCTTCAAAGTTAGGCCACCCACTCCCAAGTTAGGCCACCCACTCCACCATTCTTCAAAGTTTGGCCACCCACTCTTGAGAAATGGTAGGATGCTTTCTCCTATAAATAGGAGAGAGCTCAGAAGAGAAAGGGCATCAAGGCAGTGGAGACGAAGGAGGGGAGTTATTTTGCAAGTTATTTCCTTTGTATTTTGCAAGTTATTTCCTTTGTATTTTGCAAGTTATTTACGGGGTTAATTTTTAAGTTATTAGTTTTGGAGTTTTGAGTTTATTACTTTGTGAAGAGTTTCAGTTTTTACTTTGTTAAGAGCTTCAGTTTTTTTACTTTGTTAAGAGTTAGTTTTTAGTTTTCTTTGTTAAGGTTTTCAGTTTATATTACCTTGTTATAAGTTTCAGTTTTTATTACCTTGTTATAAGCTTCAGTTTTTATTACCTTATTATAAGTTTCAGTTTTTATTACTTTGTTATAAGTTTTGGAGTTTCAATTTTATTACCTTGTTATAGTTTCAAGTTTATTACCTTGTTATAGTTTCAAGTTTATTACCTAGTGTTGGTTTCAATTTTATTACTTTAATTTAGTTTGTCTTATTTCTTCGAGTTGATATTATAGACTTTTTATTTTTTATTTCATTCTAAAGTTTATTTATATTTTCTTAGTTTTTGATATGATTCCACTTAGATTTATTTTTGTTACTAAAAATATCATGTGTAACTAATTACTAAAGCTTGGGTTGTGGAATGAGATTTAATTTATTTTAGATTCTAGTTTGATGCAATATATTATTGTTTAATGTTGATTTCACTAAATTACTAGTCGGATTCAAATGGAAAATAGATTGCGGCTCTTGCTCTTGTTTTGTTGTTGACGTAAGGCACAACAAAAGCTTGAATTTATCAAGGTCTCTTTCGATTGTTTATGAATATAAATTTGGCTAGTAAATTAGAGAATTTCTTGAGAAAATATTGCAAATACTTGAGCTTAATTTTTATGTTCCGAATATCAATTCCTTGACTGGATTGTTAATCGAGAAATTATCTAGAATCCGAGATAAAAAGAATCTCAAACCCAACCCAAGTGTTTGTTAATTTGTTTTTTTTAGAAACTCTAAATTCAATTTCAATTATTTTTTTTGGCATAGCATTTTAATTTTATTTTCATCTCACATACTCGATTCATTTGTTCCTTACAGATCCTTTATACGCTTTGATAACCCATTGTCCCTGTGGAATACGATCCTGGACTTATCCTTGATACAACTTGACACTTCTGCACTTGGAAGCACATTCTAAATTGAGTCAAGTTTTTGGCGCCGTTGCCGGGGACAACTGGTGTTTATTAGAGTTTTTTTTCTCTTTCTGAGAGGATGTTTATGGAGCTGTGAACCTCTTCACAGCCTGGGTGATATTCTTACCTCTCATTTTACTGGTTTACTGTTATCTTGTTTTGTGCTGAAGTTGCATGTCTGGTTGGGCTAGAGATAGCACACATAGACTTGCTAGGACTGAATCATCGACCTCATCATCGAGTGCATCATCTGTTTCTCTTAAATCATCAGTTGACACTCATAGTAACATGGCTGAAGAAGAAGGACGCAATGATGGGGAAATGGCAAATCCCAACAGGACACTCAGAGAATATTTGCATCCTATTAGGACCACCACTCCATCATGCATCATTACACCTTTGAATGCTCATACTTTCAATTTTAAACCTGGAATGATACCATTATTACCTCATTTTCATGGGATGGATTCTGAAAATCCCTACTTGCACCTCAAAGAGTTTGAGGAAGTATGCTCCACATTTTTGGATCGAAATTGTACTGAGGAAATTGTTAGATTGAAGTTGTTTCCTTTTTCTCTTAAGGACAAAGCAAAAACATGGTTGAATGCATTGAGGCCAAGATCCATTGGAACATGGCAAGAAATGCAAGCCGAATTTCTAAAAAAAATTTTTCCAATGCATCGCACCAATGCTTTAAAGAGACAAATCATGAATTTTTCTCAAAAGGAAACTGAAACTTTTTATCAAAGTTGGGAAAGATTCAAAGATCTCTTAAATGCTTGTCCACACCATGGTTACGAAAATTGGCGCATTATTAGTTTTTTTTATGAAGCTTTGATACCTAAGATGCGACAATTTGTTGAAACCATGTGTAATGGAGAATTCTTTAATAAGGAACCGGAAGAAGCATTTGCATATTTCGATTACTTGGCTGAAAACGCTCAATCATGGGACACTTCTTGTGTCTATGATAGAGCTGAACCATTGAGGATTGTAAGTGGGGGAGGTAAATATGTTTTAAATGAAGAAGATGATTTGAAAGCTAAATTTGCCTTATTGTCAAAAAAATTGGAGGCGATTGAGTTGAAGAAAGTAAATGAAGTACAAACTGTACCTCAGATTACTTTAAGCTGTAATATTTGTGAGGCCAAGGGCATTCAACTAATGATTGCCCAACCATTCCAGCTTTTAAAGAAGTTCTTTTGGATCAATCTAATGCTGTTAATATGGTTGCTAAATCTTTTTCAGGTCCTTATTCCAACACCTATAATTCGGGATGGAGAAATCACCCCAATTTCAGTTGGAGAGGTGATCAAGCTGCTTTACCTGCGCCCAACATAGCTGGTCCTTCACAAATTGTACCCTACACTACTCCAGGAGGTTCAGGACCATCTCAATATGCCAACCACATGTTACCAGTTCAGAAAAAGAACCTTGAAGACAATTTCCAGCAATTATCCACCAACTTTCAGCAGCTGTCCACAAATTTTCAGCAATTCATGCAAAGCCAAGCTGCTATCAATAGTCAAAATTCCCAAGCAATTGCTGACATTCGAGGGTCAGTCACAAGGTTGACCACAGCCATGAGCACTCAAGAGAAAGGGAAGTTCCCTGCACAATCTCAGCCTAATCCACAAGGCCAAAACCAGCAATTTCAAAGTATGGCAGGAGATCCAAATGTCAAGCAAGTCAAGGCTATTACAACCTTGAGAAGTGGTAAGGTGATCGGCATCCCAGATCAAGAGGTAGAAAAGAATGGTAACATTTCTAAACCTCCTTCTGAAAATGAGGCACATGGTCCTTTGGAATCTAAAAGTGTCCCAAGCACTACACTTGCACCTTTTCCTCAAAGGTTAATCCCTTTGCATAAAGATAAGCATCACGCTGAAATCCTTGAAATTTTTAAGCAAGTTAGGATAAATATACCATTATTGGATGCTATTCAACAGATTCCTACCTATGCTAAATTTTTAAAGGATTTATGCACTGTGAAAAGAAAATTAAATGTGCAAAAGAAAGCTTTTCTTACTGAGCAGGTTAGTGCTATTATCCAAACCAACACTCCTCCCAAATACAAGGATCCAGGATCCCCTACCATAGCTTGCATGATAGGGAACTCAAAAATAGGCCAAGCATTATTAGACTTAGGTTCCAGTGTGAACTTATTGCCTTATAATGTTTATGTTCAGCTTGGATTGGGTGAGTTGAAATCTACTTCTATCACATTGCAGTTGGCAGATAGGTCTATAAAGATTCCTAGAGGTGTTGTGGAAGATGTTTTGGTTCAAGTAGACAAATTCTACTATCCAGTAGACTTTGTCGTACTCGACATGCAATTGACTAATCATTCTACTTTCCAAGCACCGGTTATCTTAGGAAGACCTTTCTTGGCCACTTCTAATGCACTCATAAATTGTAGAAGTGGAGTTTTAAAATTGAGTTTTGGAAATATGACCTTGGAGCTAAATATTTTTAATCTTTGCAGGCAACCGCAAGAAGTTGAAGAAGTTCATGAAGTGAATTTGCTGGAAAATTTCATTGATGAAATTCTGCACATTACTTTCAACTTATTGATTCTTTAGAGGAATTTGAAGAAGATTTGAAAATATTTGATAATATTAATGACTCATCTCTTGTTTCCTCAATAGGTCAGCAAGTTACACCACCATGGAGGCCAAAATTTGAGCAACTTCCACCATTGACATCAACTCTCAAACCTTCGGAGGAGCAATCCCCAACTTTGGACTTCAAACCTCTTCCATTGGAGTTGAAGTATGCTTTCTTAGGACCACAAAGCACTTTCCCTGTGGTAATTTCTTCTCACTTAACTAGTGAACAAGAAGATAAATTGCTAGATGTGCTTAAGAAGCATAAAAAGTCTATTGGATGGACAATGGCTGATATAAAAGGTATAAGTCCCTTGGAGTGTACCCATAGGATTTATTTAGAAGATAATGCAAAACCTTCTCGGGAAATGCAAAGAAGGTTGAATCCCACAATGAAGGAAGTGGTTAAAAATGAGGTGTTGAAATTGCTTGATGTGGGTATCATTTACCCCATCTCGGATAGCAAGTGGGTAAGTCCCATTCATGTAGTTCCAAAAAAATCTGGGCTTACCATTGTTAAAAATGATCAAGATGAATCGATTCCTACAAGAATTCCTACTGGTTGGCGCATGTGTATTGATTATAGGAAGTTGAATGCCGCCACTAGGAAAGATCATTTTCCTTTGCCTTTCCTTGATCAAGTGTTAGAAAAAGTCGCTGGACATGCTTTTTATTGTTTCTTAGATGGGTTCTCCGGTTACTATCAATTGGAAATAGCACCAGAGGATCAAGAAAAGACCACCTTTACTTGTCCCTTTGGTACTTTTGCTTTCAGGAGAATGCCTTTTGGTTTATGCAATGCACCAGCAACTTTTCAAAGATGCATGCTTAGCATTTTTTCTGACATGATTGAGAACACTCTAGAAGTGTTTATGGATGATTTTTCTGTATTTGGTGATTCATTCGAGGTTTGTTTAACCAATTTACAAGCTGTTTTGGCCAGGTGTGAAGAGAAGCAGTTGCTACTTAATTGGGAGAAGTGCCATTTCATGGTGCAACAGGGCATTGTTCTAGGACATGTTGTTTCATCTAGAGGACTTGAAGTAGATAGAGCAAAAATCGATTTGATTTCTAAACTTCCTACACCTAAGTCAATGAAAGACATTAGATCTTTTCTTGGGCATGCGGGTTTTTATAGGAGATTTATCAAAGACTTTAGCTCTACTTCTAAGCCTCTATGTAAGCTATTGATGAATGATGTAAAATTTGATTGGACACCCGAGTGTCAAGAAGCTTTTTGTCGGCTTAAAACTTTGCTAACCACTGCTCCGATTCTTCAACCTCCTGATTGGTCACTTTCTTTTGAAATCATGTGTGATGCAAGTGATTTTGCTATAGGAGCTGTTCTTGGACAGCGTAAGAACAAACTTCCTTATGTCATTTACTATGCAAGTAAAACTTTGAATTTTGCTCAAAAAAATTATTCTACTACTGAAAAAGAATTACTTGCTGTAGTATTTGCTTTAGAGAAGTTTCGTGCATATATTCTTGGTTCTCCTATAGTCATCTTTACTGACCATGCAGCTCTCAAGTATTTATTGACAAAGAAAGATGCAAAACCAAGGTTGATTAGATGGATACTTTTACTCCAAGAGTTCAATATCATCATCAAGGACAAGAAAGGAGTAGAGAATGTGGTAGCCGACCATTTGTCTAGGCTCACAGTTGCTGAAACTGAACAACCAACACCTGTTCTTGATTCTTTTCCTGATGAACATCTTATGTTGGTTGAAAATTTGCCTTGGTTTGCTGATATAGTTAATTTTCTGGTGACAGGACAAACACCACCTCATTGGAGTGCTCAAGATATACGGAAATTCATGCATGAGGTGAGATCGTTCTTTTATGATGATCCTTACCTTTTCAAGTATTGTCCTGATCAAATCATTAGAAAATGTGTGCCTGAGCATGAGATGCAAGCTGTCCTTTCTTTTTGCCATAGTGAGGCGTGTGGGGGTCATTTTTCTGCACACAAGACAGTTGCAAAAATTTTACAAAGTGGTTTTTATTGGCCTCATTTGTTTAAAGATGCATATAGTTTTTGCAAGACTTGCGAGTCATGTCAGAAATTAGGTGCTGTCACGAAAAGAAACATGATGCCTTTAAAACCCATTTTGGTCATAGAGATTTTTGATTGTTGGGGAATTGATTTTATGGGGCCATTTCCTTCTTCTTTTGGTTATTTGTACATCTTAGTGGCCATTGATTATGTTTCAAAATGGGTCGAAGCCATACCATGTAAAACAAATGACCATAAGGTGGTGCTTAAATTTTTGAAGGAAAATATTTTTGCTAGATTTGGCATGCCTAAGGCTATCATAAGTGATAATGGCACCCATTTTTGTAACAAGCCTTTTGCTGCCCTCTTGCATAAGTATGGCATTCACCACAAAGTTTCTACCCCATATCATCCCCAAACGAATGGCCAAGTTGAACTTGCTAATAGGGAAATCAAGACCATTTTGGAAAAAACTGTGAGTCCGAACCGAAAGGATTGGTCTTTGAAATTAACCGATGCATTATGGGCATACAGGACTGCATATAAAACTGTTTTGGGTATGTCTCCTTATCGGTTAATCTATGGTAAGGCTTGTCACCTCCCTGTTGAACTTGAACACCGTGCATTTTGGGCCATCAAAAAGTTTAATTTTGATCTTGATCAAGCTGGATCTTTGAGAAAATTACATCTTTGTGAATTAGAGGAACTTCGGAGGGATGCTTATGATAATTCTAAGCTGTCCAAGGAACGTATGAAGTCTTTCCATGATAAGCATATTCAAAGAAAATCATTTGAGCCTAATCAACAGGTTTTACTCTACAATTCTCGACTTCATTTGTTCCCTGGCAAGTTAAGATCCCGATGGAGTGGCCCCTATGTGGTTAAAACAGTTTTCCCTCACGGTGCTATTGAGGTTGTCAATCCTCAAAATGGAAATGCTTTTAAGGTTAATGGTCAAAGGCTCAAGCCTTTTATTTCTAACTTTGCACCTGAGGAATCTACTCTACATTTGCTTGATCCAAATTGATGGTCATTGATTTATCCTGTTCTTTTCATTATTTTCTTTTGTTTTGCAGTTTTTATTTTTATTTTGATTGCATTCATTTCAAGCCGTCCAGGTACTTCCTTTTTCTTCTTTCCTTCAGTTTTTCGTTGAATTTTCAGTTCTTCTTTTAGTGATTTTGCCCCTTAACTGCTCTCTTTGTGTAAATTCCTTCATTTCTCTTGCATCATTGAGGACAATGTTACAATCTAGTTGGGGGGTGGATGAGAAGTTATTTCTCTATTTGCATGCCTTTTGGTCCATCTTGGGGAGTACTAGTAATGAGTTGAAAGCAGATGAAACTCCCCATTTTTGAATTTTACATGCTGGAAAATGTTTTAAAAAAATAAATAAATAAATAAAGATGCTTTTACATAAACTTGAGGTTCTTAGCCTCAGATTGGAGACGCTCATTCTCTTCATACAAAATCATGTCAGCCCTATTCATGGGAGCTGGCAAGCGGAATGAAGAATCCAATAGAGACTTCAACTGTTTATTCTGCTGCCGAAGGATTCCTTCCCTTGTGTGAGACTCTTGAACAATGCGTTGAAGTACAGCAATTTGTTCTTTTAGCCTTTCAACCTCATGGTTTTTGGCTTGAACCCGCTGGGAAAAAGCAACAATAGAGGATGAGTAGCGAGTTCCGAGACTCACCAAGTCATAGATAGCATCGGAGTCTGACTTATTAGCCATGCTATTATTTTCTTGCTGCAACATGGCACCAATGGCAGCTGCAGAAAGGACAGGAGGTTGAGATGTAGAAGAATGAGCCATTGAGAAAGGGATTGAGAACTTAAGGCGAGAATGTTGAAGGAATGCAGATGAGTTATAGAAATAAGAAGAAAACTTGATGCGGATTGAATGAACTTTGAGACTGATTTTATAGAGAGAGCATAAAGAACAAGTCCGGAGCCTTCAATCTCGTTTGTCAACAACATCAGGCGTTTTTTTTCAAATCTCCAGCCACACTTGTCGGGTCACGGACGGATCCACCGAAAAAAAAAAAAAAAAAATTTAGTAATCTTTTGCTAATTTTCTCGTATTCTCTTTTTGCAGGTACGATTTTTTTGTATCTTCTTAGCAACCAACAACCTGAGTATTTCAGGTGACATCTTTCCTCTTTACTCTTTCGTTTCAATATATGTTCTGCAGTGTTTATCTTGTTTCAATTCATACCTGCATAACATATGTTGTCGAACATTCATTTGCTGAACATTGAGGACAATGTCAAATTTAGTTGGGGGGAGAGTTTTCTGTTGAAGTTTTTTTGAAGATGTATTAGTACTAAAAAAAAAAAAAAAGATTTGTTGAAGTAATGGAACATGTGGAATGTAGTGCAAATATGAGTATATGTCAAAAGAAGGACTTATCCATTTTATTTAGTTGTTAAACCAAGGGAAAGATGTTAAGAGTTTTGCTTAAACACACACAACACATACCCGGAAGGCCTAGAAAGACTACATTGAGTCATTGTTGGTTGATTTACACTTCAATTGTTTGAGACTCTAATGAACCATATCCTAATGGCTTAGGAAGAAATTTGAATTAAATGAGAAAAGGGACAAGCCAGGGATCAAAAAAAAAAAAAAAAACAAAAAAAAAAACAAAAACAAAAATTACATTTGTGTACTGGAAAAGGCTGCCTATTACCGGGGTCCTTACAAAAGAAGTAGGCGCCTTTCAAAGTGTAATAGCGTGAAAGCCGCCACTACAATGGTTTTGAATTAGAGTAAGACCATGTGGTTTTCTCAGATTAGTTGTTGTGATTGAAATTATTAATGCCTCTTGGTAGTCAATCTTGGAATTCTAACCCCATTTCCATGCACTTAAAAGAAAGCAAGCTTTGTTACATGTAATTCCCTTGGTTGATTAACTAAATTGTGTATAAATCTCTCAGTTGATACAAAATTCAGATTAATCTATCTCCAGTGTTCTTAAACTCAACAAATCTATTTCATGGCATGTGATTCTCAGATTTTCTCAAGTTGGTAATTTCACCTTTGCATGAATTCATTCGCTTTATTTGCTAGAGTCTAGCAAAAAGCTAGTTGGGGGGTGTGATAAAAGGTTAGAATTGCATAATTAAGTTGTTTAAATGGGTGATTTATTTTATCAAATAAAGATTGAACACTTAATTATGCATCAAATTCTAATATTGAATGCAAATTAATTAATGTCAATATTTTATATACATAAAGTTCTATATTTGCCTTTGAAAGAAATACATTTTTTATGTACTGCAGGGCATTTATGAAAATACTAAAAGAGAATGGAACTCACGGCTGGAACTCAAGGGAGCAAGCAGAAAATCAGCACATGCAGAAAGATAGAAATGCAACCCACTCCACCATTCTTCAAAGTTAGGCCACCCACTCCCAAGTTAGGCCACCCACTCCACCATTCTTCAAAGTTTGGCCACCCACTCTTGAGAAATGGTAGGATGCTTTCTCCTATAAATAGGAGAGAGCTCAGAAGAGAAAGGGCATCAAGGCAGTGGAGACGAAGGAGGGGAGTTATTTTGCAAGTTATTTCCTTTGTATTTTGCAAGTTATTTACGGGGTTAATTTTTAAGTTATTAGTTTTGGAGTTTTGAGTTTATTACTTTGTGAAGAGTTTCAGTTTTTACTTTGTTAAGAGCTTCAGTTTTTTTACTTTGTTAAGAGTTAGTTTTTAGTTTTCTTTGTTAAGGTTTTCAGTTTATATTACCTTGTTATAAGTTTCAGTTTTTATTACCTTGTTATAAGCTTCAGTTTTTATTACCTTATTATAAGTTTCAGTTTTTATTACTTTGTTATAAGTTTTGGAGTTTCAATTTTATTACCTTGTTATAGTTTCAAGTTTATTACCTTGTTATAGTTTCAAGTTTATTACCTAGTGTTGGTTTCAATTTTATTACTTTAATTTAGTTTGTCTTATTTCTTCGAGTTGATATTATAGACTTTTTATTTTTTATTTCATTCTAAAGTTTATTTATATTTTCTTAGTTTTTGATATGATTCCACTTAGATTTATTTTTGTTACTAAAAATATCATGTGTAACTAATTACTAAAGCTTGGGTTGTGGAATGAGATTTAATTTATTTTAGATTCTAGTTTGATGCAATATATTATTGTTTAATGTTGATTTCACTAAATTACTAGTCGGATTCAAATGGAAAATAGATTGCGGCTCTTGCTCTTGTTTTGTTGTTGACGTAAGGCACAACAAAAGCTTGAATTTATCAAGGTCTCTTTCGATTGTTTATGAATATAAATTTGGCTAGTAAATTAGAGAATTTCTTGAGAAAATATTGCAAATACTTGAGCTTAATTTTTATGTTCCGAATATCAATTCCTTGACTGGATTGTTAATCGAGAAATTATCTAGAATCCGAGATAAAAAGAATCTCAAACCCAACCCAAGTGTTTGTTAATTTGTTTTTTTTAGAAACTCTAAATTC
>QGSO01005483.1:31849-58883 GCA_011037825.1 Carya cathayensis | reverse complement strand
TTGAAAAGGCTTTAGATCAATGCCATGCATGAAGATTTGCTCGTTGGAAAACTAGTTAGAAAGAATAGGCATTAATTTATATCTCATTGAACCTATCTAGCTATAATGTTGGCATGTGTATAACTTAGAAGAAACTGGCCTAGGTGTATTTTGGATATTTGATGAGTGCTACTGTGTGAATGGGAGTGAAGATTGTACTGGATATTTGAGAAGGAATTTTCAATCTATGTATGTTGAATATTGCCTTCATCAAAAACTGTAGTGCTCTTTATTATTGTTTATATATGTTGAAAACTGGAAAGCTTGATCTTCAGCTCTTCATGATCATGCATGGCATTGATCTAAAGCCTTTTCAAACCGGCGGATTTTTCTATTGCCACATGTAAATCCCAATAGTACAATGGGATTTTTGCGTCTATATTTTTTGCGGTGTGTTATGGTCGCCGAAAAAAGTGTATTTCCCTGCGATTTTTGTAGTCAGCGGGTCTTTTGGACCCAATCTGAAAAAATGGGTTTTTTGCGGCTACTTTAGTCGCCGGAAAAAAAAACTGGTCGCAAATACCTCTTTTTCTTGTAGTGCATTCTGTTACTTTCTCCAATCAATAAGTATTTGTCTACAAGATTTGGCTTTAAGTAAATATACTAATTGCGAGATCATCTTCTATATGGAAGAGTGTTCGTATCTTTCAATAACATTTCTTGCTTTAATTAAAAAAAATGGATTGTCAGCTATTATTGTAGAAAATATGCAAAGAAATACTTCAAGGTGCATAGAAGAATTTAGTTGAAAATACATTCATAGATACTAATGTACTCACGAGAAGGTTTTGTTGGCCTTGCACAGATATACACTAGATGTTGTTGTAGTCGACCATAATAACAATGTGATGTTGATCCTCTTTCTCTAATTCATCGTTCTTCTTCAACAACCAACCAACAAATTATTTATATCTCATTGTTGGAGAAAGAGTATAAAAGGTGATTGAATTAAAAAATATATATGTTTTGCACAAAGGCGCATGTGGAGAGAGGGAGAGAGCAAAGAATGAATGAAGAGGTATTAGGGTTGAGCTTACTCAAGTTTTAAGGGAAAACACTTAAATTTATATTGACCAAATATGAACATTGAAAAATATATATAGTTGTTGCAAAATATACTAGAAGATAAACCCTCTTTTAGGATGAAAAATTTCATCCTAAAAGAGTGAGATTTCGTCCTAGAAGACATTTAGGCACGAAAGAATTTAATCCCTAATTGATCACAATAAGTTTGCTCCAAAAGAGAATCTAGGATGAGAAAAAAATTTTATTCTAGAAAATATCTTTTAAGATGAAACTTTTCCTACTAGTTAAAAAAATTTCGGGATGAAGTCATTTCAATCCTAACAAGTATTCGAACATAAAATATTGTTTGAACTGTTACAATATGAGGCTAGTATTCGAATACTTTAGTCATGTTCAAATGGATTGAGAAACATTCGAAGGGGATGTGAGGTCGTTCAATATTGAAGACATGACCGTTCAAATAAGATTGATGTCCATTTGAATAAGATTGATGTCAATTTGAATATTGAGATCGTATATGGTTTGAAGGTGTGAAGTTACAATTTGAACAATAACTCAAATTGTTCAAATAAGAAAGTTCCTAATTTGAACGATGTTCGAATAAGGGTTATAATCCATCAAACGATGTGACGTAAATGGTTCAAATGCATTGCCTTTTTGTTCGAACATGATCCGGCAACTCTATTGTTGCTTGAATATGAGTTATTAGCATTCGAATGCTTTGTTATACCCGCTCAGATGAGCATTCAAAGTTGGATTTGATGAGTTCGAACATTGAACTATATGTAGTTCAAACAATTTTTGTTGCAGTACAAATCAACTTTCCAACACACACAAGCCATTTGATTACTAACTTGGAGGTGCGTTCGAACACACACCTACCATTCGAACAGTAACACCTAAGGTCTTTGGAACATAACACCCTGTTGGTTCAAACTCTCACATGCCATTCAAACAATAAGCTAAACGTGGAATCCTCTATGACACACAGCTTATGCTCTCTACTAGGTCAGTAAACTCTCTCTCACCCCTTACTCTCTATAGTACGCAATTGAACTCTCTTCCTCACTACATATCCATCTCCTCCTCAAACCGATTTCACTCTCACTCTAAAAAAATACACAAGTATACCCAACTATGTGTTACAAGCATATATAACATAAACACACATATTAAACCAACAATAAACAAAAAGTGTGAGAAAGAAGCTTTTAGCTCTCAATAAATTTGTCATACACAATTCTTTAGAGAATGCACAACAAATATTTGAACGACCGACTTTCTCTATCTTGCACAGTCTCTCATAGAGATAGAGACCGTGCCTCTCTCTCCCTATTGGTGTTTCTCTCTCTTTTGCCCTCTCTATTTGCTATCCAAATGCCCAAGGAATCTCTCTCTCTCCAAGCCACTCATTGGAAAATGGAGGACGTGAGGAAGATTGAAGGTCCATATATATGATTGAAGTGTGTGAACCTTAAATTGTCCATTCGAACATAAAAATTTCCTTTACAAGCAAGTTATCTCTCTACATCGCTTGATATGGATTGCAATAGCTAAAACATCTAATAAATAAGATTGAAATTTTTAATGTACTGATAATTAAATATTCTAAAATAAAGACTAAATTATCTATATCTATTTTTGCATGTTTTAAAAGATACCAAACAGATTTTAAAGCAAGCCATTATTTTAAAAGCTTACGAATATTTTAAATATTTATATGTGATATTTTCAGTGTTATTGGACTAAGTTTGTTTTTAAATAACACAATTATAATATTTTTGAAGAGTCCCAAAAATATTAAAATTGTGAAAACTTATTTAAATTAAAATATTTTAGTCATTTAAAAATATTACGAGATTTAAATTATGTTGAAAATTCTAAATTAATTTAAATAGTTTTATTCTTTTCGAGTGATTGATGAGATTTCATCATTTTAATTACTGATGAAAGAATATTATTTTATAAATTTTAGTTAAAAAATAATATTCTATCTTAATTCCTCTCAGTGTTTTAATTTAAATAAAACATTTACATATTTTCAACTCAATATCTAAATTCACCGTTAGATCGTTTTGTAGATTCTGAAACGAAGAGCTTGGATTAAATACCCAAGGCCCTCTCTTTTTCCCCTCACTTTCCCCTTTCCCTTCAATCTCCTCTCCCTCTCTCCCAGCCGACGTGCCTCTTTCCTTCTCCCTCACTCGTGCGGCTTCTCCTCCCAGCCGGTGCCACCCAGCTCCTCCTTCACCACCGGTACCCTCCCTCCCCACCAACAAGTCCCTCCTCCCACCAGTGAACTCCACGGCAACCTCCTCCTCCTCCCATAGCATCTCATTCCAAATGGGTTTCAAGCCCACTTCTCCACCGTAGCTCCATCATACACAGCCAGCTTGGCCTCCGACCACCACCAATAGCATCCCCACTCCATGGGCTTCATTTTCATGGTCTTTCTTCCCCCTACCTCTCTCTCATTCCAATGGGTCGCACGCACACACACACACACACACACGGTTTCTCCACCGTGCACAGTCATGCACGGCTACCCATACCACCTTATGACCACTACCATGATCCTCAACCACCCACAACCTTTCTTAACTTTTTTCATGTCCAACCGAGTTACCCACAGCTCTCACTCTCCCCCACTCTCTCATACATAGTTTACACTACTCACGATCGATCCGCCACCGTGAGCCACCGTCCAGCTACCACCTTGCCACCACAACTCCACCACACCTCCTTCAAGCTCTTCCATGCCTAGCCATGATGTCCAGCCTATCCCCACCTCTCTCACGCACCTTCACTCTCTCTCGAGTGCACTGTTCACAAGGAGATCCACCGTGCTCTGCCACCCAGACTACCATGAGGCCACCTCGAGCCTTTCCAAGAACACACCTAGCTATCCCTAAGCCCAAACCGCCACTTTATGTGGTGGACAGCTACCGTACGCGGTGTTAACAGCCACGCACAACTCCTCCAACGCCTTGACCGTGATGAATAGCGGTAACGCATGGATTATCAAGTAGATGGTATAAATCTCTATCTCTCATTATTTATGATATATGTTAGTTAATAGGTTTTGGACTATGCTGTTAGTATTGTGGAATTCGTTGTGAAGTGTGGTTGTGTAGTGAAGTGTTGGGCATAACTGTGTAGTGTTATGGACTATGCTGTGAGGTATGGGTGTGAGGTGTATGCCGTAAATGTGATGTGGCGTGGTGTGTGTAGGGAGTACACATGGAGTGTACTTCATGTAATGCAGCAACGCACCGTGTGACATGTGTCGTACTAACGTGTGGCGTAGAGTGAGGAGAGTACATGTTGCGTGTGCTCTGTGTTGTGTAATGATGCACCGTATGACGTGTCATGAATAAAAGGATGGTTGCATACAGTGGTGGAGCCAGAAAATTAATCTGGGGGGCCAAACAGAAAAACTAGAACAATATACATAAAATATTTTTTGTTATACTTTTATACAATTTTTTTTTACGATATATAATAATCTGATAGGAAGTTTTGCAATAAAAATAAAATATTTGATATGTTAAGAATAATATATCATTGAAATAGTATTATAAAGACATTCATACAAATATATTAACCAAAAGAAATACAGAGTGTCTAAAATTGTAATTTGCATTCTTTTAAACAAAAAAAAATCATTTCCAGTTTCTGAAGATCAGGAAACTGGAAATGGGTCCATCGTATCTCACAGTCGAGCAGGTAAAGTGTCTGTTTCTTTTCTTTGTTTTGATATTGGAAAATGGAGAAAATAAAATTTGAAGTATGATATATTGTGCCATTTGCCAAAGAAATGCCAATCTGTAAATGGCAGATTACCGTAAGCCATAACTTAGAGATTGAAATGGTTTAGAAAATTGAAAACGGTTAGAAATATTACCGGTTATAGTTAGAATTTTTTTAAAAAATTTTATTTATAAGAAAAATATGTAATTTATTTTATATAAAATGTGTTTTATTTATATCATATTAAATTTTATGGTGGGGCCAAAATAATTTTTAGAGGAGAGGCCAATACATGATAAATTAATATTATTTTATTAAATCAAAAAAATTAACATATATATATATTTTTTCAAATTTCTNGGGGGGGATGGCACCCCTGCCCCAACGTGGCTCCGCCACTGGTTGCGTAGTTGAGGAGTGTAGAGTGTATTGTGTAACGTCGAGAACTATGTAACAGTGTCCCGAAATAGTTGTGATGTAACCTGTAGTCTGAGATGACGTGTGTCACCTTATGGTTGACTTATGACTGAGAGTATGCGTAAAGTTGGTGGAAAAGTGTAAAAGTAGTGAAGCGAAAGCATGGCAGGCTTCGTGACGTGAATCAGGATTTGTCTTGAGTTACGTGACGTGACAGAGGTGCATTTATGGATGCAATTCTCTTATTAAGTGTTGGGATAAACTTGTATAGGGCCGGGAAGTAGTAAGAGTCCTATCGACCAGGTCTGAGCAAGTTGGTATTGAAGTATGGTGCTTGTTCATATAAGCGAGCTACCAATGGACTGTGTGTAGTCTTAAGCGATGAAGGGATAAGGTACATGTGCCTCTGATGAGACACGTGTGCCGAATAGGTTCACAATATATAATGGGTAATTTGTCCTCAGCATAGTTGCACAATGTTTAAGATTTAGAGTTGGCTTAAAATCATGTGGCCTATATGGATGGAAATGAGTATTGAGTATAGGCTAGGATTCATGAAGGTAGTGATGAGTATATCGTCTAAGGTTGGAACGCATGACTCTGTCAGTTGAAATCATACGTCGGAATGTGGAAATAGAAGAGTAAGGCAAAAGTCTTAGTGTCTTAACCCTAAGGTAAATTATAGAGGTTCACTTTAAGGAATAGGATTCCAAAGGTTTTAGCATAGGAAATGGCATGTAAGAGCCCAGGGATGGATGGAGAGTGTTCCAAGTGAAGCATAGTTCTATTTCTAGTATAGTTGCTTATGCATTAGATAGAGAATGACGTAAGCTTATGTGTATGCATGTAGGTTGTTATCTAACACACACACGAATGGATTGCATGTAATGAGTATGGCATGAAGTCCAGGTAAGTATTGCATTCATATTCTTCTAGTGTTTTCTAAATAAAAGAAAATGAAAACGAAATGTTTTTCTTTGAGATGCTTTACGAACTGATGCTTTTCTTTACGAAACACATTTTGCAAAAAAGAATGCTGAGTATAAGTTTTCAAGTATACATACGCAACGGCCCTCCTTGGCAGCCCCATTTCATGCACCCAAAGTACGTAAGTGTATGCATGTGGATGGATGCTATACGTGGTACGTATTGTATGTATGTTCACGAAATTAAATGAACTGATGCTTTAAATGATGCACAAACTGACGTATTAAATGATACCATGAAATAAAACTGTTTTAAAATGTCCCATGCTTTTAAAATGACTTTTATGAATGAAAGGATTGAAGGACTGCAAGAACTATAAAGAACTATAAGGACTATTAAGAACTGTAAGAATGAAATGAAAAAATTGTAAAGGATTGAACGGACTGAAAATGAATGAAATGACTAAAAGGAATGAATGGACTGAATGCTTAATGTATGAAAATACATAACGGCCACATGAATAGAATGGAAAGGTACCGAAGGACTGAACTAGGCAAATTGTAATGCAGGGTAAGTAGTACTAGTAGTGCTCCCGTGTATTGGATTCTCAACCTGTGACCACGGGCAAAATCAAGTCCAAAAGACTGCTAACCCCAGCACACAGGGCGTAACAATGTGCAACAGCCAATGAAAGCAACAAGAAATAAAGTATGCATGTTAAGATATAATGCATATATGTATGAAAAGATGTATGCATGAACAGATTCTTTAAGAAATGAAGGCAATGGGGCTTGGGGAACTGTTTTACGAGAAGAAATTATTTTCTAAAGAAAAATCCCACCTCGCAACGTTTTAAAACGAGCTGAATGTTTATGTATGATATATATGGAGTGATGAATGCATGACTGAAAATCTATGTTATTATATTTTAATTGTATGAAATAACGCTTACGAGTCATCGACTCATTTTAGTTTTAATGTGTACCCCCCAAGGACAAGATGAGTATGACGCGTCAGGTCGGGCACAGCCCAAGGGGAAGAGCACGAAAGCCTAGGCATGCTATTTTGTATGAGAGATTTTAATTATGAAATTTAATGTTTTCTGCTGTAACCTTTTAATTTAAGAATAAACTTGGAGTCTTTTATATCCTGGCACAAAAAGAAAAAAAAAATTCCAAAAAGAACTGTAATTCCCGTCTATTTTTTTAAAATAATTTTTTAAAGGACCCATCACAAGGACAAGCGTTACATTAAGATCCACTTATATCTATATGTTTCGATTCTCTACTTTGGATCCAATGGCCTCACATATGCATTATGATGTAATATGAGTGGAAAATGTGCAAAGTATCATCTCGAGTCAATATCTTTATCAAATATCGTAACTTGTAGTCGATTTCCCTGTATAATACAAAAAATTGTAATGAATAATTTGTAATTAAAAATTGTAATGAATAATTGAGTATAATAATTGTGTTTGATTTTAAATTATTTTTGGGTTTTAAAAGAATAATATATTTTTAAATGTATTACAGGAACAAAATTAAATGAACGGAACATTATTGACATTTATATAATATGAATAGATTTAAAAAATCACACATCAAAAGACACCACAAATTAGTTGGAAAAAAAAAACAAAACTTAATAGACATGATGCAAAAATAACAAAATCCATTCCCATTTCTAGTACACTAAAAAAAAACAAAAGATAATCGATAGAAATAAATATTATACCTCTAGATCAATCAATTTTACACTTTGGTACTTCATCAGTGAGCGTTGGCCTATTCATTTGGGTGACTTGTCTGCCATGATTATTTTGATTTTCCAATTCCTTGTACTTGGAGTGATATCTTTTATCGAGGTATAAACCGTTCGTATCTTTAAAGTTATTCACATACAAAGATATTAAATGTATAGGTATAGTAAATCCAATACTAAATTTAAAATTGCAAAAAGAACTAAAGAACATAATAAATTAAAGAACACAATACTAAACATACAAAAAAGAGAATTGTATTAAATGCGCAATTTTGTTTAAGTAATTAAACTCAAATTATAAAATGGAATTTAGTTACCTATATAACATTAATATGAACATGCTAATCTTAATAATTCTGTATACACAACATTTTGTGTGCAGTTTTTTTTTTTTCAAATTGTTCAGTCGAAACTAGCCCTATTAAAATTTTAACTGCAGATGCAGTCTTAGCTCTTGATAAAGCGACATATAATTGACTATGCAAGAAAATAGATTGAGGCAAATATATCCTAATAAAATCTAATGTTTGCCATTGTGACTTATTTATACTCATTGTAAAACTTAATTTGATAGAGAACTGAGTTCTTTTGAATGAGAAGCCACTATTTTCATCAACATTTGGTAAGAAAAAAATCATTGGACTAAAGAGTCTTTTCCCGCTATGGTGCCTAATGGTAATTTTTGCATCAATATCATTTTGATCAAAACCTCGACAAATTAGATGTGGTTTATTGCAATGTCCTTATGAAAGATTAATGTTTCTAAGCAACATGACGGAAGAGTTTTTCTTGAGTAACAATTCAGGAGGAAGAAGTCTATTTGGGGTTAGAGTATTTAAAAATTCGTTCATAATTGATTGTTCATATGCATCTATTGCTTTATCAAAGCTATAATATCGCCTAAATTCACCAGGAAACTTATGAATTAGTAATACATTTATTTCAACAACATAAATTTTCATTGGTGTCAATATTGCCCTATTTATTATAGTTGAAATATTTATTGAATAATCATAACTATCATGAAAGATAGTACCTATTAAATGATCTAAAAAAATACAGTCATCATTATAGGGAACAAGCATAAGAACAAAGATTTTTATGGTTTCATTAATTGTGATTGATGGCATTCTGTTGCCCAATTCTAACTCATATTATAAAAATATTTAATCCAATCCTACTCACATATTTTCAATCAAACGAACTTTGATCAATGTAGGCCACGAATTGGAATCAATTTATTCTTGTCTTGTCCCTGTGATACCTTGTTTTTACGTGTATTTTCACTAAAGGAGTATTTTAATTTAATTAAAATATTGGTTCTTTTAGTTTAAATTATGTTAAGTAATTAGTATTTGTAATAGTGTTGAACTTGTAATATTTTTTTACGTGTGTTTTAAACTAGTTTGTATTTAAACAAAATTCTGGTACTTGGTTATAAGACTTTATTATCCGCTGCGAGGTTTTTTTATGTACACATGTTGCATCTACACACATTTGGCACTTGGCGATGGGATGTGTGACCCGTGTTGTCATCATCCCGACGCCTTGATTTCCACATGTCCGTACGTGGGAGTTGGGGGCGTCACAGGTGGTATCAGAGCGGTTTGGCTCTGGGTAAACCACATGTCCCGTAAGTGCAGTACCAGAAAGTTTTTAAAGTTGTGATTTAAAATTTATTTTATTTGAAACTTGCTTTTTATTTTATTTGAGTTAGTTTGCTTTTTATTTATTTATTTATTTATATATTTTATTGTATGCTATTTTATTTTATTGTTATTTGGTTTTGGTTTTGTGTTGTTTGTTTTGTCCAATATTTAAATGAGGTCAAAGGTCGTGTTATGGCAGGAAGATGGTAAGACCAAGAATGCCTACTGAGGAATCTCAGGATGATTTACTGAGAGGCGGTGGAAGTTACGTCATAGCCCGAACGTTAAATCGAATGACTGAATATCTGCAGCGAGGGGAGCAAAGCAGAGTGGTGCAAGCTGGATGCACCTATGAGCGCTTCTTAGCGCACAGAACCCCGACTTTTACGAGAGAAGAGGATCCACTTCGAGCTGCAAAGTGGATCAGAGATTTGGAAAAGACATTTGAAGTCTGTGGTTGCATTGAGGTGCAACAAGTGCTCTATGCAAGTTATTTGTTACAAGGTACTGCTTCTGAATGGTGGGAGACAAAAAGAGAAATGTTAGTGTTGGAGTTGGGGTCCTTTGCTGTTGTGACTTGGCAGCACTTTAAAATGGAATTTAATGATCATTTCTTTCTCGCTTCTGTGAGGCGGCAAAAAGCAAGAGAATTTTCTAGCTTGGTCCAAGGAAGCATGACCGTAGAACAGTATGCCCGAAGATTTGTAGAGCTTGGGCGATTTGCTTCTCATCTCATCACCACGGAGGAGATGCAGGCCAAGCATTTCCAGGAGGGTCTGCGACCAGACATACGCAGAATGGTAGTTTGCCACCAGATTACCATTTTTCAGGAATTAGTTGATTTGGCCACTCTTGCAGAGCGTGAGATTAGTTTGAACGTGGGCTCCCCTCCAAGTCAGAAGAGGCTGAATGTGGATGGTGAAGGAAGCAGTTCTGGGTCACCACAAAAGTTTATACAGAGGACAGGAATTCGATCGTTGACAGCCTCCGGTGTGCGTATGGGAGGCCGAGTTCCAATTTGTGGTAGATGTAATAGAGCTCACAAAGGCGAGTGCTGTCTGGGTAGGAACCAATGTTTTGAATGCGGTCAGACGGGGCACTTTGCTCGTGAGTGCCCTAGTCGAGTTCAAGGAAGACATGGAGCTCGCCGCGGTGGTAGAACTAACCAGACGCAATTAGTTCGGGCTCAGATGTACGCAGTGAGTCTTGGTACCGTTGGAGGCGAGGTTTTGGAGACTCAAGATGCTGGAGTTATGGTAGGTATGGGTCTAACCTAATCTTTTGTGATGAATGCTTTGTATGGTTTGTTTTTATAATATCGAGGCTTGAAGGAAGGTCATGATCTGGGTGAGCTCTTCAGGAAGTAGGATAATTGAGTTCTTTGGTTCCGTGGAGTTTATGAAGTGGTCTATAACGCAGTGGGTTGTAAGATCAACAAATTTCAAGGATAGATTTTTATGGAATTTCAACAAAGTTTTAAGGTTTCGTAGATTTTAGGAAATGATTGGTTATTATTTAAAATTTTTGATTTTGAAAGTTTCGGAAGTCGATTGTTTTGTTATTGGATATAAGTTCATCGACCTAATGGATTTTGGAAAAGGAATTTTGCATAATTTAAGGATATGTGATTGTAGATTTGAAGGATTGATTTATAATGAGATTGAAGTTTTTAGTTTCGCAAAATTGGTGTACTAGTATGAATTATTTTGGAGATTGATTAGGCTATAACCATTAAAATGGGGTTGAACATAGTGAATGATGGATATCAGAATTATCAAGGAGAATATTTCTTTGGGGATTAAAGGTAATGACCTAGTTTGTGTATTTTTAGGATTGATGATGTTGATCTAGTTCGTGTGTTTGTCTAAGGATTTAAAATATCAATCTATTTTGAAAAATTATTGCTATAGCTTGAGGTTATAGTGACAGGTTTTAGGATTGATCCATACCGAGTTTGGGAATATTAGGTGGTGCGAATTTAGGAGATGATTTTTTTTATTATTAATTTCAAGGATTTAGATCTAGATGATGAATATGATAGGAATGAATCACTTGTAAGTGGGAGAAGTATTGGCTTTGTCTAAGGACGTGTAATAGTTCAGTGTATAGAATTGGAGAATACAAAGTCCTTGTTTATTTTTGGCTTGGAAGAAGTGGTTTGATAGGTGTTAATTTATGAGGACATAGTTTTTTTTTTTGCATTTTGGCGAGTTATTAGCGTGCACGCTGAAGCATGATTTTTGAAAGTGACTTGAAATTTTGAGACATTAGTGGTGACTTGAAATTTTAGTAAGAAATTAATCGTTTGGTTGTACAAATTATGCTGATTGATGGTTTATTTTGGAAGTGACTATTAGGTTACCAAGATATAGTATACAATGAAGGTTTCGAGGATATAGCATAAGAGTTGATTGAGGTTAAATCAATCCAGTCTAAGAAGTGATAATTATTGGAATTTACTTGGGTGAGGTTTTGAGGGTCTTGTGGATATGATGATTTCGGTTTACGTGGCCGCTTTAAGAGTTCTAGACATGATGCATCGCTGGGAGATTAGTACGAATATGTTGAATTGCTTATAGGAGTATATATGGGGAGAGCATTATTCATACTTGTTTGGGAATGGTTAATGGTATGATTTTCTCAAGTATATTCTGATATATTGTATCATTCTTGGCTCTGATGTTTGATCTCACAAATTTCAAGGACGAAATTTATTTTAAGGGGGCAGGATGTGATATCTCATTTTTACGTATATTTTCTCTAAAGAAGTATTTTAATTTAATTAAAATATTGGTTCTTTTAGTTTAAATTATCAGATTTTAATTGGATTTATTTAGTTGTGGAATTTATTTTGTAGCGTTTTCTTAATATTAATTAATGTTTTGAGTTTAAATTGTTGTTTAATTTATTTTAGCTTTTTTTTTAATTTAAAATTAAGTTATTAGTTTTAACTAGTTATTTATTATAATTTAGATTTATGTTGTGTTTAAATTATTTTCCTGGTTTTATTGCTTTTAAAGTTGTTTTCGTTGGATCAATTTTTGGACTCTAGAGGTGAGGATTGGACATCATTTTTTTCTACTATCTTTTCTTTTTCTCTTTTCTTTTTCCTTTCTCTTTCTTTTCTTTTTTTTCTTCTTTTTCTTTCTCTTCCTCCCGGTTCTCTCCCCCGCGAAAGCCTTTTCCCCTCTCATTTCAGCATTTTCTCTCTCCACCCAGAACCGCCGCTCGCCGGCGTCGTGACATGCACCGCCCACCCATATTTCTTCCCCTCCGGCCGGTGATCATCCCCACCAACTTTCACCTCCATCCGAGCCACCATTAACTGCTACAAGCTCCTCCAAGCCGCACGGTTTTTGTGCCATTCCGCTGCCGTTGTTCCATCTCCGGCTACCACCTCTTCACCACTTCATTACCGACTTTTTACCGTCCTAAACCACCCATTTTCGGCTCCGATCCTTCACCGGAGCAGCCCCCGAAAGCTCAACACCGTTTTACCCATTTTGGTCTTCTACTGCCGTTTTTGCCACCACCCACGGCCAACCCTCACTTCCATTAGTTTCATAAACACCTCTAAACTATTCCCTATCAATTCCAAGTCTTGGTTCGTCCTCATTCAAAAGTGGGTATTTTACAACCCACGGCCATAGTGTTTTTACATTGTTACATTGCTTTTTCTTCGCCGTTTGCTATGACGGCCCCAAATTCCCACATACGGATGATGACAACACGGGTCACCACCCTATCGACGAGTGCCGAGTGTGTGTAAAAGCAACAAATGTGCACGAAGAAACACGCAGCGAATAACAAAGTCATATAACTAAGTACCAGAATATCTCTTAGTTCAATACAAAGTTGTTTAAAACATACATAAGAAAATATTACGAATTTCAAATATTATTCAAAGCCAAATACAAAGCATTACTTCAACTCAATACTCCGGCGGAGCCGCATCCTCGGGCTCAGCCTCCTCCTCCTTCTCGATCTCTGCATCAAAATCTACGGAACCAAAAATGGTGCTGCAGATAAGTAAAATCTAAACACCACTAGATAAAAACATATTATAACTCAAACAATATGCATGAAAGAATGTAACGCACATGTCCCATAAAACAACAATTTTTCCACGCACACCAAAATCCCGTTTGGCCCAAAAGCATTCCTTTAATCATATCCTCGCCATTATCCCAGATAATGGCCCAAAAACCAGTCTCGCCATTTTCCTAGAAAATGGCTCATTAACAAAACCATCAGAGCACTGTAGGCGGGAATCGCAGGCTGGACTCTACCACCATCCTTACTCCTCGTGCACCGTAGGTGGGAATCGCAGGTGGGATTCTACCACCATCCCTACGCGTCGTGCACCGTAGGCAGGAATCGCAGGCGGGACTCTACCACCATACCTGCTTACCACCATCCCTATGCGTCGTACACCGTAGGCGGGACTCTACCACCATCCCTACTTACCACCATCCCTACGCGTGCCTTTGACTCAAACCAGTCAATCCAATCGTTCACATATACCATAAATTAGTTCTCGCTTACAAGCCCAGTTTTCATTCACAAACACATGTACATGCATGCAAGTACACGAAAACCCAGTTTTCCCATTTTAAACATGAAAATGTGAGCACTATACAATGCAAACATCAAGGCACAAATATCTCAAACAAATATCAACATAAACCAAACAACTCCGTCCTCAATCCATCCGACCCCCGAACACCTCGGACTCAGTCCGGAATCAACCAACCAGTCCAATAATTAATTGTAAGAGCAAAATATATTTAAATCTAAAAGTAGAGTTTGGAAAATACTTACAGCGCTATACGGTATTTTTCGAAAGCTCGCTGCGTTGCAAACGGCGAAAGAAAAGCAACGTAACAGTGTATTTTACACCGTGGCCGTGGGTAATAAATTACACACTTTCGAACGGGGACAACCAAGGTACGAAATTGATAGGGAATGGACTTGAGATGTTTATGAAGCTAAAGGAAGTGAGTTTTGGCCGTGGGTGGCGGTGGAAACGGTGGTGGAAGAGCTTAAAGGGGATGAACGGAGTTGAGCTTGTGGGAACTGCTCCGGCAATGGATCGGGGCCGAAATTGGGTGGGTTAGGTCGGTAAGAAGTAGAGGAAGAAGTGGTGAAGAGATGGTGGCCGGAGGTAGTGCAACTGCACCGGAAACGGTGAAAAACCGTGTGGCTTGGTGGAGCTCGTGGTGGCTAACGGTGGCTCGGATGAAGGTGAAACTTGGTGGGGATGTTCACCGGTGAGAGGGGAAGAAAACTGGGCGGGTGGTGTAGGCCATGCTGCCGGCGAGCGGCGGTTTTGGGCTGCGAAAGCAACCGGGGACAGGGGAGAAAAACAGGGCTGGGGCCTTGACTTCCAGCCGTGAGTGGCGGCTAACAGCTGGTCCGATGGCTCTGAAAATTGGTGGGGATGAACTCTGGTGGGAGGGGAAGAGAATGGTGGGGGTGGTGTACAACATAGCCACCGGACGATGGCGCAATGGGCGGCCGAAGTGGCAGCGACGGTAAGGGGAAAAAGAAGGGCATCGCGCGGAAGAGAGGAAACAGGGGGAGAAAGAAGAAGAAAAAGAAAGAAAAGAAGAAAAAGAAAAGGAAAAAGGGAAAAAGAAAAAGAGAAAAGAATAGAAATGAGATCCAATCCTCACTCCGGAAACCAAAAACAAATCCACCGAAAACGATTTTAAAAACCGTAAAACGACTAAAATAAATTAAACACAACATCAAATAAATTAAAAGCCAATTAAAATAAATTAATTTAAAATAAATAAACCAATATGTTAATTAAATTAAAAACGCTCCTTCAGTGAAAATACATGTAAAAGCGGGTCATCACATCCTCCCCTCCTTAAAAAAACAAATTTCGTCCTCGAAATTTGCAAGATCAAACACCAACTTGAAACAAGCCACTTAATTCCACATAAAACCATTTGCAACCAAGATTAAGAAACGTACCGTCATTACTCAAACCAGTATGGGTACTGCTCCCTTATGTCTGCTACTCGCTCCCAAGAGGAATCTTGAGCTAACGGATCTCCTCATGCCAACTTAACCAAAGGTATCGTCTGGGACCTCAACTGTTGCTCTTTCCAATCCATGATCTGCGAGGGAACAACCTCATAAGTAAGGTCCGGTTGCAACTGAATACTCTCTGGGTCAACAAAGCGCGGCTCTTGTTGTCTAAAACTCTTCTTCAAGGATGATACATGGAAGACATCATGAATATACCCAAAATATTCTGGCAAAGTAACTCTATAAGCGACGGACCCTACCTTCTCCAAAATTTGAAAAGGGCCGACATGGGAGAGACCTTGAGATAAATCCAATCACCTTCTTCAAAAGATAACTCTCTCCTCCTGGTATCAGCGTAGCTTTTCTGACGACTCTGAGCTGCCGCCATTTTATCCCTGATGATCCGAACTTGGCTTTGCATCTCTTGAATTATTTCAGGCCCAATAATTTTATTCTCCCCGACTTCAACCCAACAAATTCCATTAGTTATTATCTTCACACCATAGGTTGCTAATATCGACGACGTCTCTGCTTTACCTTCCGAATTTTCATCCTATTCCAACTTTGGTAACCTAATAGTCATTTCCAAAGTTAACCATCAATAAACCAAATTGCACGACCAAATGATTAATCTCCCATTAAAACTTCGAATCACTACTAAATCTTCAAAGTTGATACAAAATTTGAACTTCTAAGCATCTCCAAAAATCATGCTTTACTTAAAGGCTATATCGTCCAAAAGGCCCAAGTCCTTCCCGGCCAACCAACGAGAGCGCTTATAACTTCTATCCGATATCCCACACTTCAAGCTCATTACCTATATTTTGAATAACATCAAATCTTGCAATAACTAACTCACTATAAACTATCATTGACTTCACCTAGACATAATCGAAACGCTCATGGTAACTCACCAACCTACTTATACTCTCAAAAACTTTAGTTTTAGTACAACTAATTGCTTCAATAACACTTCACAAAGAAATCTCAAGACAGGCCGTGTGACGCCCCCAAATTCCGCTTGGGATTGAACGGACATTTGAAGCTTCGAGACATGCAACACAAGGTTACCTGCCCCCGTTCATGACATATAAGATGCAATGTTCCTAACATGCATCTAGCATTATGCAATATTCGCAGCGGATAATTTTTTTTTCTTTAGCAATACTATGCACCAAACTAAAAATATCCCAAATACTTGAAACATATTTCATACATAAAGGCATACTAAAAAGCCGTGATCACCACACTAGTCTAAAATGGTTGTGATCAAAAGAATACTTGAGATACAACTCCAAAAGTACAAGCATTAACCTAAGTTAAATACTATACCATCATCAACATCGCACCGTAGCCTAGATGACCGTATTCAGATGGTCAGATTCCAATTCTTCTTTGGGTCCTGTAACAAGATCTACCATTCGGGGGGAATGGTAGTTGGGACTACCACAGTGAGATTTGATTACAAATCTCAGTAAGTTAACATAAAACTCACACACAGGTTAAAGATGCATGCATGGCAGTAAAAGCATAAATGCATAAGTAAAGTCGTACATAAGCATAGCATAACTTGACATATAACATGACATAACCAGAACTTAAACGTGAACTGAACTTGACTTAACATGACATGAACTTGAGTTTAAAACATAACATGGACTTGAAATGTAGCATGAACGTAAACATGCATAACATAAATATGAACTTGAAAATAACATAAACTTGAACATATCATGACATAAACGTGAACTTGAGACATACTGTAAACGTGAACTTAACATGATGTGAACATGAACTTGGAACATAACTTGATCATGAACATAACATGTACGTGTACATAACAAAACATGAACTTGATCTGAAACTTGACTTATCATGCACTTGATCTGAAACTTGACTTAATACGTACTCCACAGTTGTTGTGGCCCCACGTATTCTACGTGTCACAATTGCTGTGTCTCACGTAGTGTATGCTCCACAGTTGTTGTGGCCCCATACTTCATGCTCCACAGTTGTTGTGGCCCCATGTATACACGTAACATAAAATATAATACGTACTCCACAGTTGTTGTGGCCCCACGTATACACGTAACATAAAATATAATACGTACTCCACAGTTGTTGTGGCCCCACGTATACACGTAACATAAAATATAATACGTACTCCACAGTTGTTGTGGCCCCACGTATACACGTAACATAAAATATAATACGTACTCCACAGTTGTTGTGGCCCCACGTATACACGTAACATAAAATATAATACGTACTCCACAGTTGTTGTGGCCCCACGTATACACGTAACATAAAATATAATACGTACTCCACAGTTGTTGTGGCCCCACGTATACACGTAACATAAAATATAATACGTACTCCACAGTTGTTGTGGCCCCACGTATACACGTAACATAAAAAATAATACGTACTCCACAGTTGTTGTGGCCCCACGTATACACGTAACATAAAAATATAATACGTACTCCACAGTTGTTGTGGCCCCACGTATATACGTAACATTAAATATAATACGTACTCCACAGTTGTTGTGGCCCCACGTATTCACGTAACATAAAATATAATACGTACTCCACAGTTGTTGTGGCCCCACGTATTATACGTAACATAACATGTCTTATCTTTCTTAATGCATGAGATATTAATTAATATCATATACTTTTCTAACATGGCGTATACTTGTAAATGACACAATATGATTTAATCATAACATTTCATGGCATACTTAACATGGCATACTTATAACATACATCATTGTATGATAGAAAAGATTATGTAACAGATAATTATTCATGAGAGATTAAATCATACGTAGCAGATAAACATGTAATGACATAGCATGACATGGCATATACGATAACATACATACATAAATTGTAGTTCTCTTACCCATCACACATACACAATAAACTGATAGTAAGTTAGAGGCTAACTTACCTCGATTGTCACGTTCTACGAGAATAAAGTGCGATATACGAGAAACTGTAAAAGGTCATTCTAAAAGTTAGAAATTTAATTACTAACAATTAGAAACATGGAAACAAGTTATCTTAGAGTAAAATTATCATTTTACCCTCTACATGTGGGAAAACGACCATTTTACCCATAACTTAAGGATTTCATATCCTAACTCCAAAAATTTCCAAAATTTACATTCCTCATGTAAATTTTGTTCTAAACTCAAATATCAACTCAGAAAAAAATTTAAAACAAAACAACACTATGGAAAACACACTATGGCCGAAACATCCATAGGCCATTTCTCTTGATTTTTGTTACAATTCCTTCCAACTTCAAAACTCATGCTTAAACCAAAATTTTACAACAAACATCTTCCAATCCTAAGTTTAAAACCATACTTGAAACATCCATTTAGAAAAAGCTAATAATCAACACCAAACTTTTTTGTAAAAAGATCAAAACACTTGAATCACAAGCTTTGTCCTTAAATCAAAACATCTCCAAGAATTCCAAAAAATCTAATCTTACTTCTAACATATTCATAACATCATCCTCAGATAAACCATGCTTTAAATCATCAAACTAAAGTCACCAAAATCACAAAAATAACACTTGGAGTTTTTGATTTTACACTTAGTCCAAAAACAGAAACTTTTTCTTAACTAGCTTTGATAAATCTCTTGATCAATGGCTTAAGAAGGTGAGATCTTTGAAATAAAGTATCACATGGTTTAAAAACGTGTCCTAAAGAATATCCAACCATCAAAATTAAAATCACATGGCTAAAACCCAATAAAACATGGATCTAACCTAAAAACATCAAATCTTAGGCCTAACCGAAATTCTCTTGCATAGAAAAATCATATCTTTGAAACTAATACTAAATATCTCCAAAATAACATCCTAACATGAAAATAAGAGACTTAGGATCATCATATAAAAATATCAAAGCCTTTAGAGTAAGATCAAACCTCAAAATATTCAAACTTTATCCAAATAAAAACTGTTTTGTCACTTCCAGTTTTCATGTTTCTAGATCTAATAAAATCTATCATCAAAATCTTTATTCATGCAACAAAACCTCAATGAAAACTCTTAAACACATTCTAAGAACACTCCATAAAATTTTCGGACCAAGATATATCCATTAGCTTGGTCAAAAACTCCAAAACATAACACACTCTCCAGATTCACGCCCAGAATGACCTTTCCATGGTTAAAAATACTTTTGACCGACCAAATGACCATGGAATGATACGAAAAATACATCTACGGAAACTAGACTCAAAGAGGAACAACTTTTATGAAGGAGTCATCGTGTGAAAATACTTACAAAGGGTCGAAAAACTCCACGCAAAAAGACCCAGAAATCTGCCCGAGAGAGCTCTTTTGGGTTTCTCTCTAAGAACGGGGTGAAGAAATGATTAAAGTGAAGTAAGTGTGTCTTGCACGACTCAAGACTTCTGTAGGGAGAATATTTGGACCTTAATGATCATTGAGTGGAGGTGTAGACATGTGACATAATGTAGAGGATAGTGGGGGGCAAAAGACAACTTACAAAGGCTATGAGACATGGGACTTGATGGGGTGGGTTCCTCCATATTAATGAGTGCAACTTGATGCAATGAATGGTCTGCCAAGTGGGGGAGGAAATTTCTCCAAGAAGCTATGCCAAGGTGGCCAAAATTCGTGGGCTTTAGTGGGCCTTAGTGGGCCTCAACCAAGTGGGCTTCAATTTGGGGTTTAAAGGGGGTTTGGTTAGGGTTTGAGATGCTATCAAGCCCAAATCCAATTTTTCTTGGCCCAATCAAATTTCTAAGGTTTAAAATGTTGGATAAAGATGTCATAATAGGAATTTGAGAAATTAATAGCATGTGAAAGTGATTTAATCAAGTGATTAAACACAATACTAGAAATTGGATCAAAAAGGGTTTGAATGCCAACTTTAGGGTTTGGGGAAACCGTTTAGGGTTTCGGTTTCAACCAAGTTTTTGGGGTTTCAAAAGGATTCCAACCATTTAGGGTTTTACTAGGGTTGAAACCCTCTTCATCTAACTCAATTTGGTTGATCAGATGAAAAAAAACTGTTTTGCTTAGGTGGCATGATCTCACACATTGATTTCCTTCACAAATCCATCTAATGGTTTCTCTTTGTGCCAAGTATCTAATACTATTCATTATGTGTGGTTAAGATCTTGCCAAGTGTCCAAATAAAACTTCTCTAACCTAATTTGGACATTTCACACTGTGATTTTGAAACCACTGCACTTAGTACGCTTATCGAGGTTACTATTCACTCCGAAAAAGTGCATAATAAACTTAGTACTGAAAAATCCTAAATATTCAACTGAGTCTAGTGGCGTAAACTATAACGTAATCTGACACTTGTAACTACCTCAAACAAATAAAATCACATTTCTGGCACCATAGTGAGTGATAAAACTAATTATGTTGACATACTAGAACTTATGCGATTAGCCGATTCGTAAAAACTTATGGGGTTTTCACGAGATTTCTAATGTCTATAGAAATTCCACCATTGAATTTCTAGCGGGCTGTTACAGGCCGTACTGTTTGAATCTTCAATCCATCAAAAACTATTAAACAACACTCATGGATCCTACTGCTTTATTATACATGTGATTATGCTACCCACCTTTGATGCATAAGTTTCAACTTCCAAGATTTATTACTTCATGCACCACACATGGTGACCTAACGATCTTTTTTCAAGTTAAATAACCATATCCCCAATTCTCCCAACTGGATACTTGATCTCCAAAGAAAAGTGTAGCCTCACCAATTTAAATTCCTACGACTTCAAGTCGCAATTAATTCTCAAGATAAACACAACAGTCGTTTCAAACCACCATCCCAATGGGTAACCCGCTTCGACTGCACATTCCGTTCAACTTACCAAACAACTCAAAGCCTAAAATCTCTTGAATTTAATATTATCACACAGGTTCCTCTTCAACTCCTACCAAGCCAAAAATAGATGAGACTAGGACCAGCACTCTCCGAAATCCATACACACTTACCATTACTACTCATCGATCTCATGCACTCTTTGCCAACACCAAAAATCATTCAAATGTACAAGTGATCCATTCCCAAAAGTCTACGGATCATATAACCTCAAATTCAATTGTATTCAATACCAACACAAAATCTATTATTTCCGTCACTCTGATGGACCTATACCTTTCGAATCGATAGAATCATTTCCTAAGATCTGCTACTACAACCTCGAGTTAACAATAATTATTTTCTAAACTAGCTCGATATCTTCAATCCTCAAAGAAATACACGAACTAGATCATTACCTCCAATCCTCAAAGAAATCTACTCTAGAAAAATTTTCATATCAATAACTCAACTCTAATCAACCCAATTTTTAATGGTTACAACTAATCACTCACTAGAGTAGATCAAGCTACAGCACTAAGTCTGTAAAACTAAGAACTCAATTCTTATAATAAATCAGTCCTTCAACTCTGCAATTCTAAAACCTTAAATCAAACAAGAATCATCTTCCGGAACCTCTAAGATCAAAGAACTTACATCCCATAATAGAAAATCGACTTCTCAAATCTTTCAAATTCTAAAACATTAATAGATAATAAATCATTTTCTGAAATTCTCAAAATTGGTGGCTTTAATTCAAAACATTCACATTAAAAGCTTGTAAAATCTAAAGCCCTAATTGCCACCAAATTACTCATCTGAATTACGAAATCTAAAACTTGAAATTTAATTATTTCCCCCCAAAGCTTGTCGAACCTAACCCCTTAATTACCATAAACTTATATTCCTAAAATCTATAAGGCCCCAATTTGAAAACTTTGTTGAAACTTTGTAAAATCCATCCTTGAAATTTGTTGAACTTACAACCTACTACGTTATAGCCCATTTCATAAACTCCATGGAACCAAAGAACTCAATTATTCTACTTCCCTAAAAGATCACCCAGATCATGCCATGACTCTTGCATTCTGAGTCTCCGTAACCTCGCCTCCAACGGTACCAAGAGTCACTGCGTACATTCAAGTCCGAGCTAATTGCCTCTGGTTAGTTCTACCACTGCGACGAGCTCCACGGCTTTCTTGAACTCAACTAGGGCACTCACGAGCAAAATGCCCCGTCTGACCGCATTCAAAACATTGGTTACTACCCAGACGACACTCACCTCCGTGAGCTCTATTACATCTTCCACAAACTGGCACTCATCCTCCCATACGCACTCCCAAGGCTGCTTGTGGTCGAGTCCCGGTCCGCTGAACAAACTTTTGAGGCGAACCTGAACTACTTCCTTCACCATTAAAACTCCGCCTCTTTGTCCTGGAGGGAAGCCCATACTCAAATTAACCTCTCGCTCTGCAAGAGTGGCTAAGTCAACCAATTCCTGAAAAGTTGTAATCTGGTGGCAACTGCCATTTTGCATATATCTGGTCGCAAACCTTAAATAAAATTCCCTTAAACACGTCCTTAAAGTTCGCTGAACCTACACTCTCCAACCATATAGCCTCGCTACATAAATTCTACAAAACCTTAACCTCAATCATCTTAAGCGACTTAAAGCTAATTCCTCTCCTCATTGCTACGTGAGTTCCCACCTTACAAAGATTGTTTAAATCATGACATTCCCTTCAAACCTCAACATCATACAAGCAAACCACATCGCTAAAAATTCAATCCTACTACACTAAATGTTCATGCCTAAAAATAGTATTCTCGATTATACCGCCTTCCTGCCACAACACAACCCTTGACCCCCTTTAAGAAAAACGAAATAAAACCAACAACATGTCAAAAAGCAACTTTACTTAAAATAAATTTCAAAACACAACCTTAAAAACATTCTGGTACTACCTATGGGACATGTGGTTTTACCCAGAGTCGGACCGCTCTGATACCACCTGTGCCGCCCCCAAATTCCCACATACGGACACGGGAAAAATTGAGACGTCCGGATGATGACAACACGGGTCACCACCCTATCGATGAGTGCCGAGTGTGTGTAAAAGCAACAAATGTGCACGAAAAAACACGCAGCGGATAGCAAAGTCATATAACTAATTACCAGAATTTTTCTTAGTTTAATACAAAGCTGTTTAAAACATACATAATAAAATATTACGAATTTCAAATATTATTCAAAGCCAAATACAAAGCATTACTTCAACTCAATACTCCGGCGGAGCCGCATCTTCAGGCTCAGCCTCCTCCTCAAAATCTACGGTACCAAAAATGGTGCCGCAGGTAAGTAAAATCCAAACACCATTAGATAAAAACATATTATAACTCAAATAATATGCATGAAAGAATGTAACGCACATGTCCAATAAAACAACAATTTTTCCACGTACGCCAAAATCCCGTTTGGCCCAAAAGCATTCCTTTAATCATATCCTCACCCAGATAATGGCCCAAAAACCAGTCTCGCCATTTTCCTACAAAATGGCCCATTAACCAAACCATCAGAGCACTGTAGGCGGGGAATCACAGGCTGGACTCTACCACCATCCCTACACGTGCACTGTAGGCGAGAATCACATGCGGGACTCTACCACCATCCCTGCTTACCACCATCCCTACGCATCGTGCACTACAGGCGGGAATCGCAGGCGGGACTCTACCACCATCCCTGCTTACCACCATCCCTACGCGTCGTGCACCGTAGGCGGGAATCCCGGTTTTCATTCACAAACACATGTACATGCATGCAAGTACACGAAAACCCGGTTTTCCCATTTTAAACATGAAAATGTGAGCACTATACAATGCAAACATCAAGGCACAAATATGTCAAACAAATATCAACATCAACCAAACAACTCCGTCCTCAATGCATCCGACCCCCGAACTCCTCGGACTCAGTCCGGAATCAACCAACCAGTCCAATAAATAATTGTAAGAGTAAAATATATTTAAATCTAAAAGTAGAGTTTGGAAAATACTTACAGCACTATACGGTATTTTTTGAAAGCTCGCGGCGTTGCAAACGGCGGAGGAAAAGCAACGTAACAATGTATTTTACACCGTGGCCATGGGTAATAAATTACCCACTTTTGAACAGGGACAAACCAAGGCATGAAATTGATAGGGAATGGTCTTGAGATGTTTATGAAGCTAAAGGAAGTGAGTTTTGGCCGTGGGTGGCGGTGGAAACGGCGGTGGAAGAGCTTAAAGGGGCTGAACGGAGTTGAGCTCGTGGGAGCTGCTCCGGCAATGGATCGGGACCAAAATTGGGTGGGTTAGGTCGATAAGAGGTAGAGGAAGAAGTGGTGAAGAGATGGTGGCCGGAGGTGGTGAGACGGCACTAGAAACGGTGAAAAACCGTGTGGCTTGGAGGAGCTCGTGGTGGCTAACGGTGGTTCGGATGGAGGTAAAACTTGGTGGGGATGTTCACCGCTGAGAGGGGAAGAAAACTGGGTGGGTGGTGTAGGCCACGCCGCCGGCGACAGGGGAGAAAAACAGGGCTGGGGCCGTGACTTCCAGCCGTGCGTGGCGGCTAACGGCTGGTCCGATGGCTCTGAAAATTGGTGGGGATGAACTCTCGTGGGAGGGGAAGAGAATGGTGGGGATGGTGTACAACATAGCCGCCGGACAGCGGCGCAATGGGCGGCCGAAGTGGCAGCGACGGTAAGGGGAAAAAGAAGGGCATCGCGCGGAAGAGAGGAAACTGGGGAGAAAGAAGAAGAAAAAGAAAAGGAAAAAGGAAAAAAGAAAAAGAGAAAAGAAAAGAAATGAGGTCCAATCCTCACTCCGGAAACCAAAAACAGATCCGCCGAAAAAGATTTTAAAAACCGTAAAACGACTAAAATAAATTAAACACAACATCAAATAAATGAAAAGCCAATTAAAATACATTAAGTTAAAATAAATAAACCAATATGTTAATTAAATTAAAAACACTCCTTCAGTGAAAATACACGTAAAAGCGGGTCATCACATTTGCAGCTCGTTGATCCTTCGAAAATTATCATATAACGCTGTATGTATTTTTCAAACTTCATTTTAGATTTAAATATATTATTACTTTTACAATAAATATTTGTGACTGGTTGGTTATTCCGGACGAGTCCGAGGAGTCGGGGGTCGGATGGATTTGAGGATGGAGTTAATTATGTTTTGGTTGACGTTGAGATTTATTGGATATCTTGTGTCTTGATGTTTGCTTTGCATAGTGCATGCATGTTCATGTTTGAAAAGGAAAATTGGGTTTTTGTGTAATTGCATGCATGTATATGTGTTGGAACTTGAAAACTGGGTTTTCAAGCGAGAAATGTTTTTTGGTATATGTGAACGATTGGATTGATTGGTTTGAGTCAGAGGCACGTGTAGAGATGGTAGTAAGCAGGGATGGTGGTAGAGTCCCGCCTGCAATTCCCGCCTACGGTGCAAGCGGCGTAGGGATGGTGGTAGAGTCCCGCCTGTGATTCCCGCCTACGGTGCACGCGTAGGGATGGTGGTAAAGTCCCGCCTGTGATTCCCGCTTACAGTGCTCTGATGGTTTGGTTAATGGGCCATTTTCTGAGAAAATTGTGAGATTGGTTTTTGGGTCATTATCTGGGATAATGGTGAGGATATGTTTAAAGAAAATGTTTTGGGCCAAAATGGGATCTTTTGGCGTGCGTGGAAAAATATGTTTTTGGGACATGTGCATATGGGATCTTTTCATGCATATTGTTGAGTGTAATATATTTTTATCTTGTGGTGTTTGGATTATTACTTACCTGGGACACCATTTTTGGTACCATAGATTTTGATGCAGAAATTGAGGAGGAGGAGGAGGCTGAGTCCGAGGAGACGGCTCTTGTGACGCCCCCAAATTCCGCTTGGGATTGAACGGACATTTGAAGTGTCGAGACATGCAACACAAGGTTACCTGCCCCCGTTCATGACATATAAGATGCAATGTTCCTAACATGCATCTAGCATTATGCAATATTCGCAGCGGATAATTTTTTTTTCTTTAGCAATACTATGCACCAAACTAAAAATATCCCAAATACTTGAAACATATTTCATACATAAAAGCATACTAAAAAGCCGTGATCACCACACTAGTCTAAAATGGTTGTGATCAAAAGAATACTTGAGATACAAATCCAAAAGTACAAGTATTAACCTAAGTTAAATACTATACCATCATCAACATCGCACCGTAGCCTAGATGACCGTATTCAGTTGGTCAGATTCCAATTCTCCTTTGGGTCCTGTAACAAGATCTACCATTCGGGGGGAATGGTAGTTGGGACTACCACAGTGAGATTTGATTACAAATCTCAGTAAGTTAACATAAAACTCACACACAGGTTAAAAATGCATGCATGGCAGTAAAAGCATAAATGCATAAGTATAGTCATACATAAGCATAGCATAACTTGACATATAGCATGACTTAACCAGAACTAAACGGTGAACTGAACTTGACTTAA